>JABFPK010000971.1:0-13068 GCA_022817445.1 Habroteleia sp. ZL-2020
GTCAAATATCATACATTCAAAATACCCTACCACCAGGGCATTCTTTGTACTTTGTTGCAAAGACGTCGGAACACACGAGTTCCGACGACACTTATCGGTAAGAGCTCGAACCGGCCGTTTCGTTAAATATTGCGAGGTACTTGTACCGGGCGAAAACGGTGACACGTATAAAACATTAGTTTACATACTACACTAAGCCGAATTTATTAGACGTGGTACTTTCGAGTACCAGATAAATTCGGCATTCGTATAAACCACATATTAGTGTATGAAATACACTAATCCGAATTTATTATACGTGGTACTTTCGAGTACCAGATAAATTCGGTATGCGACGATGTTTGAATACACCAATACGAATAAAAGTAATGCGAGTGAGGTCCGCGATAAATTAGTTAAACGATCGATTTGTGCGTAAATTAAATTATTGTAAACATTTATAAATTATATAAAAATCAAACGAAAAAGGTATAAGAAAATCTAATTATTTTCCTACACGACATTTTATGGTGCCTCCTGTCAGGTGACCAACGACCTACACCCCGATACGCCTATCCATGCGTATGCTGATGTTACTTCTTTTGTGTGCTGTATGGACGTCAATCCGGAATATAGGCGAGAACCACGCAACAAATAATCAACTATTCTCCGAGGGCTAGAGGATCTGAGTCCTCTAGGCAGAGGAAGAGATAAAGCTGCGTTAAGTTCTCTAAGTCTAATTCGTCTATATAAGAAATCATACACTACTCTAGTGATGTTGGTGCTATGCTTGAACGTGACATCGAATGTGGGTTTAGCTGTTCGCCTGCTCGACAGTGGGGACAAGTAAGTCCAACGCGATCTTCTCCACGCACGGATTTTTCTTTAATATGCGCTTATAAGGAGTAACTCTCAGTACAGTTGACATGTACATGCGTCTGGGCAGTACTTCTGGTTCCATCACCTTGTCAAGGTAACACCATTTCATAGGATCTGAGAACTCCAAAGCGCCACCACCCCCCGCACATATCGGCGTGTGCATCCAACTGTCCCAATCATGATTGCCGAACAAACTTTTCAAGTTGCCTATGCACCTAGCCATGATAGTATTGGCCAATCTCGTCTTGTTCACAGCATGGGGAAGCATTCTACTCAAGAGGGTCATCCACGTCTCAGAGACCTCTACCTCTTCTTCATTTGTGTACTTGGAGAGCCAAGGATCAGCGTAAGATATAATTCGCAGCGCTAACGCTGGATACGCCCATGTCCCACCAATAGAGTGGGTTCTCATAAGAAACTCATCTACATTGCCAGATGTTGTCTTCCTCATGTTTGCATTCAAACCAAATTCCCGATATAAGAGGACCATTTCTTCCACGTTAATGGATTCGATGTAACTGTAAAGTACGAGATCATCCTCCATCACTCCATATTCCACGGAGCCGACGGTGCTAGTTTTCTCTAGGATGTATTCTGCTACACAGCAACTCAACAAACTGCCCACGACCGACGTCAAACGCCAACCACTCAGCAGCCCACCATCCCAGCTCCATCGTCTATCCTTCCACGTTACGTACAACTTCTCCATATGCCCGATCTCCGCCTCGGACACCTTCTGACACTCAGAATCCAAAGTACCAAGACGCGATACGATCTTCTTTACAAATTCTCTCGGAATGCTGTGGTCAAATTTATCACCATCAATACAACCATACCAACTTGGCATTTGGTTCTGGAAACGCGCTAGCCATGCAGGAGAAGATATAGGGCTAGGAATAGACGGTTTGCCCCATCGATATAGCAAGTAGCTCTGTCTTAAATATGAAGATATAGGTGTTGTTATGATTTCACGTGTTTTTGTGGGTTCTTCCTTCAGCTCCACTTGACACTCGGTTCCACACTTTTCTAGTTCTTTATATAATATGTCTTGGTCGCTTGGGGCGTCTTCTTCTTCGTGCCCGTGGACGTGTCTTTTTTCTTTTTTTGTGTCTTTGATCGTGTGTCAGAGCCTGCAGTAGTGCTGGGCGCACTTGCAGTCACCGCCTGTAGCATGGACGAGAGGGTGCTCATCGCAATACCCTTCTGAGGAGGGGCGCCGCCGGCAGCGCCTTCCTCGTTGTCGTCAATTAGGGAACTGTCTTCGCTAATAAGCGGATGGTCGACATAGCCGCATCTCCTGGTCTCACGCTGGCTTTCCTAATTTTTTCAGCATACTGTGCAGGTGTCAGCACGTCATACGGGCGATAGTACTTCTTCAACCATGATGTATACATTTTGAGGTCCTTGGGTTTGAACAAAGAGAGCTCATGCGCCGTGGGCTCTACAGGACCGGGGGCATCCTCTACCCGGCGTGTTCTTTGGGTTCTCGGAGACTGCTCTGTCTCTGAAATTCTTATTCCAACGATGTAGCTTCTGCTAATACAGTTCCTGGTCGTATAAGACTGTGCTTTGCAGAGCGTCCTCTTGGCACAGTCTGTTCCAGTTGGGATGTTGTCAAGTCCGGTGTTCTTATCAGACACCACCAAGGTGGGCTCAAAGACCCACTCTGACAGGTCCTGCACGGATGAAATGTGCGGTATATTTTCCATTGTGCAGATAGTCGTCCCTCCCCAAACAGGGACTCTTCCGATCTACTAGGGAACTTTACAATCTCTTGTGATAATGTATATCACGTCTGACCACCGTATCACGGATTGTACAATTGGGGCCCAGTTACGGCTGGGGACCTAGCCTGTGAATACCACAGTTGTCGCAATAGGATAGCACTTACACTACAGCAGAAGCAATTATTGAGATTCCATTTTTGAATGGTTTCTAAATATTGTTTCTTAGACGTACTAAAAAAAAAGTCTTTGGGCCTTAAAGTTAAGATAATGGCGAGTTATCGCCATATCATAACATTATGCTAATTGTTAATTTATTCTAATCGTTAATTTCATTTATTTATTTAACAATTTATCAGTTTATTACTTGTTAATTATAACTTGTTATATTTCCATTTGGAGAATAATTTCTTTAACAGTGTTATCAAGATTACTAATTTGTGTCATGATTACTATTTTCTGATTCTCATTTTAATAAATTACCAATAGTTTTTATTGTAATTAATTGCTTTATTATCTATTTGCTTAAACAAATGCAATTTATTCTGAAAATAATATTCATTTTATTTAGCGCGTTTTCTCATTTGTCTATATCTTGACAATAGGCCGGATCACCCCGTCTATGTCAATGGTGGCGTAATAAGAAAGTATTCTTGTTAGATTTATTTGGTGGCCCTGAGAAGGGCCGGTTTAGGATTTATTGATGTAGGAGGGATGGAAGGATGGTGCACGTTCGGATGCGTGGCACCGGTTGGGTCAAGGTATTTTTCGATTGGCCGCGTCAGTATTCGGTACGGCGCGCTCCGGTGTTTACAGGTATCGGTCGGAGACAGGTATCGGCATGTATACGAAAAATTGAAAACGTTCGACTTTGAAAGAATGTTATTTTCTTTTCGATGTTTCGGTTTAGATTAGATTAGATTATGTTAGATTATATTATATTATATTATATTAGATATTATATATCTTAAATTATTAATATTTCATTATATTATATTAGTTACATCATATATCTTAAATTATTATTATTATATCATATGATATTTTATTATATATATCATATTATTATATTATTATATTTTAGATATGGGTGATGTGGAAAATATTCACATCAATCTCGTATTCTTGTATTCGGTTATTCGCAATGTCGAGTTTTTAATAAGTTGGTTAATATATCGCTATAGCATAAAGTAACTTATTTATTTATTCGATTAGAGTTTATCGAGACTTATTTAACTTAGTAATTATAATTTTTTCTTGTCAACATTTGTTACAAAGTATAAATCCTAATTTCTCCGCAATAATATCAATTTTTGTTTCGACTTATTCATCTATTTTTCCATTTAATCATTTAGATATAATTTATCTGTAGTTCTTTAAGCAATTTATTATTTCCGAAAAATAACGTTTATTTACTTGAATTTCGCTGATCTAATTATGCATTTATTTTGCGTTTGGTGATTCATTTATTCTTTGATTACATAAGGTTTACCAATTATTATACATCATAATTTCTAATATAATTGATTTCATTTCTATTATTTTTATATCATTAAATAGAATATTTAATGATTTATGGTTAATGGCTTTTATCAAAATGTTACATTTGAAAGTTCCCAATTGTGGGTGTTTAATACAGTAAACTTCCACTCTCTCTTTCTCACCTTCTCACACTGGTCCACTTCTCAATTTTCTTTTCTTCCAGAGAAACGGATAATTCCGATATATTACTAAATCCAAGTATTCACTCGCAAATCAAAAACACAAAAACACGTCCGTATGCTACAAGCTCCGAGAAGCGAGTGCTCTAATGAATAATTAATTATTAATTTTAAATAATAAAAATTAATTCTATTAGTTAAGTAAAGTAAATTAATTTTATTAGTTCTAGAAGTTCTAAAAATTTAACAGTGGAGTTTATTAATTCTACATAATAAA
This sequence comes from Habroteleia sp. ZL-2020, assembly GCA_022817445.1. Taxonomy (NCBI): domain Eukaryota; kingdom Metazoa; phylum Arthropoda; class Insecta; order Hymenoptera; family Scelionidae; genus Habroteleia; species Habroteleia sp. ZL-2020. Next base: position 4,521 of record JABFPK010000971.1, read on the forward strand.
AATATTTTTTATTAATTTATTTACTAATTCTAATTTTTTAAAGAAAAATAATAAAGCATAAAAATATTATATTTCCTTTATGTAGACTAGATGTATCAATAAAAGAATTAGGGTAATTGTTGTTATTGAGAGTTTTTTTTCAATATTGTTAGATTTTTATCATGATACTTCGGGCTCGCTAAGAGAATTGCTTTATCAACTAAATTATAGGTTAATGCTATTTTTTTGTTTAATGCAATGGTATGAGAAAAAATTAAGAAATCTACCTGACCATGTGGGCTTCCTGTACCAATCAAGAATGATAGATCGATCATTATTAATTTTGACTAGGACATCTAAGAAACTAATCTCTTTCTTAATATTTTCTGATTCTATGGTGAAATTTAATCTGGGATAAAAATTGTTAAATTTCACATGCAGTTCATCTATTTTATTATTAGGAATAGATGTAATAATATCGTCGACATATCTATAGAAAAATGTTGTCGGGAAATTCAAATTACTGAGGCAATTTTCTTTTAAATTTTCCATTATTAATTCTGCCATTACCAAAGTGAGAAAGAAAGTGGACCTCCCATGGGGGTGCCATATGTTTGTTCATAAATTTTATTATTAAAAGAAAATATAGTGTATTCAAAAATAAGTTTTAGGTCATGTAAAAATTGTGTTTCCGATTTGTTAGTAAATTGTTTTATGTGGTTTCATTTTTTGGCAATAATTGCAGTTATTAAATTTAATGGTATATTTGTAAATAATGAGATTACATCTAATGATATCACCTTAATATTTTTAGGAATAGTTGACGACTTTTCCAATAATCAAGTAAAGTGTTAAATTTATTTTGATAAATGTTAGTTTTATCTTTCGTTACTAATGTATAGTTGTTGTGTCAGATAATAGTTCAATTGTTTTATGATAGTAAACATGTTTATTTAAAATAACCGTTATGTTACTGTTTAAAATTGGTGGTTTTGGCTTTAAACAATATTGTAATTACCGCTAGTTATTGACCGGTTTCCTTAATGTAGACAAGAGAGCGCAGCTCCCAGTAATTTCTCAGAAATTATAGATCTGGCCAGGTAAATATATAATAGTCAAACAAAGTTAAACAAATAATTGTAACAATAACCCTTCTTTATTTCATTCAGTAGGCTGTACTCGACCTCAACAATACTGTCATAAGTGTAATTAAAATTAGAATGACAGAATTTTTATTCAGATTAAAACGAAACGAGGTGTATCATATCTTAACCATAGAAACGTTCGCTAAGACACGTGTGTATTCTCCTTTTGTACAATCAGATCTTTTAAGTGATTTTTGGATACTTTAATAAAACGCACTTGTAGAAATTGTTTTTCTATAGTTTTTATTTAACAAAAGAACGCTAGATGCGCTGTTGAATGTGAATATAAAGTAACTGACTTAAAAACTAAAGATGAACATAGAAAATGTCGCAACGAAGAAAAGGTGACACTTTTATGATTAGAGGATTTACAACTTTAGAGTATCTATTGGACAAAGGATGAAATTGTGGCAATAAAGTAACAAAATAGAATGTGTATTTAGGCAAATTGGAGCGCCTCTCAAAGTAGGCGTATACAGTCTTTACAAATCTTAATAAGATCATACATCCAAATCTCGTAGTATGCTGGCGAAATGGATCATAGCAGATCCTTAATAACAGTGCGATATAGATCATATCAGATCCCGAACAAAAGGTGCGATATGGATCATAGCGGATCCATTGGAATTCAATGGAATCCATTGGAATCATTAAGTAATTAATTATTAATTTGGGCGATGGCCACTACAAAGTGGTGACTCGAATTTTAACAATTTTACTTTTGGCGTATAAATCGCATCAAATGCAGATAATCAATAAAATTCATGAAAAATGGATTAATACCACCAGAAGCATGACCAACTCAAGGAATCCACTCAGAAATTCATATGGTACATGTGTTATGACCTAAGTCGCAACGGAGAAGGGATATTTAATCCCGAGGTTCTTGTCACTTCCGCACAAGGTTTAAAATGAAGACTAGATGTGTTCGGTTATAATAATTTTATTTCTCAGGCGAGAGAGAGAAAGAGAGATAGAATGGTTTACAATAATTTTAATTTAACTCTAACAATATAATGTGAATGACATAAGAAACTATATTATTTTATAATAATTTAATAATGGTAATAATAATATTTATAATTATAGCGGATCTAGTAATATAAAAAACTATTGCATGGATTATTTTATAATAACTTAATAATGATAATAATAATATTTATAATTATAGCGGATATATTAATATAAAAAACTATTTGTTTTATACGTTACTTTAATTGGTCCTGAAGGCTGGATGTTTGGATGTGCTCGGATGGAGTTGCGTCTCCTTGGTTGCACTGACTACACCACTGGATGCACTCAAAACTTTGTACTTTATCACTTGAAAACTGTTTACTACTTCTGGCTCTATGGAAAAATCGCGATCTTATATACCGATTTTTGGTTGTAATTTGCATCTTTTGTGACGAAAATTTCGGAGAGGGGTGACTTACGTGTGTAATAAGGGACCCTGAACCCTTTTTTTATCTGGATTGACAATTTAATTTTTCTTGGAATTATATATAATAATTCCTAATTCTAAATCAATACTCTTTTTATGTTTCCGGGCGTTTACTCGGTATGCTAATTGGGCATCTCATTTACAGTCCATCGTCTTATTTATGACATCTAGTTTTAATTACGTTATTTTGGGAATAATCAATTCGTCTAATCTCGGATTCCATCTTATGTATTTATTTTAACAAGCAGGAAAACTGATGTCATAACAATATCATTTAGTTAAATCAATGAAAAAAATACATTACCAATTAATTTGAATTAATTTTAAATATTATTTATTATTCTTTTTAAAATATTGTTTCATTACATGCTATTAAATTGACATTTTTATTGGATGTTGCATCCCACGTAAAAAAGAACATAATGTGTGCTATATATATTTTTTTACATTGTCTATTTGAAAAAAAAAAATATATATATAGAAGTAATTAATACTTATTTGTATAATTCCTTTTATTTACAACTATTCGCATTCTACAACGTTAGCCATTGAAATTATTTGTAACAGTTGGATATTACTTTATATTTTTGAAGTGTCGGTTATGTGATTGTCGAGTTATTGTTGGCTCTTGCAGACCCTTAGCGCTCTCCGAAACTTTATCTAAATGCGCAGAGTACACTTAAAGAAAGCATGCTTTTTGTATTGTTTTAATGTCCCTTTTCTTTTTTCGGCTACTAAAATGTAAGATTTGGAAGAATCGCGATTTTTCTTATGAATAAGTTTTTATTTTGATTATTTTGTACAATATTGTATCGCATTGAAACAAAGTTTTATTAAACTTCATACAAAAACATAACAGTAGCTTACCAATTATTTTCGTGTAATTATTCATTTGTTAAATGTAGAATTATTTTATTATTTTGGTGATGATATTTGCGTATTTAATTGAGAAAAATTAATTTCAATTTATTTTACTTTTGTATAATAATTTATCATGTTATTTAGTTATTAATTCAATTCAAATTTCCATAATTAGTTATTTCTGGTGTAAAATACTATTAATGTTCATTTTTTTATTTATTCCACTAATTAGACTGGCATTAAAGATAAAGCAAACAACACTTTATGATTTGCTAATATCGTTTGAAAGTTATATTTATAATATTAAAATTTCTGATTATTATAGCCAATATAAAATAAAATATTTTTCTCATAAAAATCACCGAAAATGAAAAAAAAAAGTATATATCAATATCAATTACCCTTTTATCCTGTTATAATATAATTAATTGTTCAATTCCTTTATAAATTGTGAAATAAGTTTTAACAATTGATTCATTTTACCTTATTTTATATATAACGTGTTAGCATAAACATTTACAAAAAAAATATATATTTATATATTGCGTTTGTGGAGTATAAATTTTGTTTTTTCATTGGGTTGCATCCAAGCTTACGCTGCTCCATCTGGTGGAGAAACACTTCTTCATCCGTGCAACGGGCACATGGCCAGGCTGGGATAGCGTGCACCATGCATACACCAAATGTGCGAGCATCCCAAATGTTGTACTCATTTTTCATTTTAGTCTTACTTATGTATGCACCCCATGGGCGAGCTCGTGGGCAAGTAGAGAGATGGATCTATGGTAATAAAGAAGGTGTATTTGAACAAAAAATTCGTAAATGTAACTTCACTCGACAATACTTTTGTGCTTCTTCTGAAATATGACAGTTGTTATAGCACAATACAACCGGGCTTGAATAATTTCCAAATTAAAATGATAGTCACCGTTATGCAATCGAATTAACTCTTTGATGTTTATTCTGTTGAGAAAAACATGATGAGTGTTCCGATCATGACCGCTTGACGTTCGTGAAATTACGCTCATTTAAAGCCCACCTTAAATCTGTTCTTATACGGGCACGGCTCGAAGATCCTAACATAGATGCGCCGAGAGAAATTATACACGAATAATTACACGTTCGCCATTAAACGTCTGATAATATTAGAACTATGCCTATTTTGTAACTGTTAATGCTTAAAAGTTTAATTTCTCACGTTGTAATTTAGAGTGGTTCCGTTCGCTATTTTATTGCGCATGCGTATCGTGCCATACGAAGTGCTTGGTAATTTAAATAGACAATTACATATGTTATTTGCGATAAGTTTAGCAGTCGAACGATTTAAGTATAACGTGCTACAAGAAGCGGAAAGGGAGTCAGTTCGAATCTCAGTTCGCTCAGTTTTCAAACACTTTTTTTTAAATTATTATGCATGAAAATTGTACGGCTTAGAAAGTTAATTTCAACAAAAGTGAGGTTGTTAGCGACGGAAAATAGTTCTGTGCCATTTTACTTATTATAATATTTGATGGTTATTATAGTTAGTAAAAAATAATGTAAGAGACTGAACAAAATAATCTGTCGATGGACATAATTTGATTAAATGCAATTAGCCAACTGTATAACTTTTAATCTATTATGTATTATACAGTTGAATCTCGCTTTTATTGTCGAAGTTGTTCTTATTACAGGAATAGAGATTTTATGGAATAATAAAGAGATTATCGTGATAAAATCGGTGTTCTACTTTATATTGACTGTATTTAAATTTTTATTTTTTAAATAAATAATACATTCAACAACAACATAAATTACTATCTTAGTTGGTACAGTGAGATACTTTAAACAATATAAAAAGATACTCGTGTAAAAGAGAACATATCAACCGAAGAAAATCATGGTATTTCAAATTACTGGTGAAAATCATGGCGTCTCAAATTGTTTTTGAAAATCAAGGCTTCTTAAAATATTGATGAAAAACATGGCATTTCAAAATTTAAATGAAAAATAATACAACAAAACTTATGTTTTATTATATGTACCATATGAGTAGTCATATATGTTTCATATATGTAACCATATATGTTTTATATATGTAACCCTATATGCATTATATATGTAGTCATATATGTTGCATATATGTAGCCATATGTGTGTCATAAATGTAATCATATATATGCCATATATGTAGTTATAAATGTGTCATATATGTATCATGTCTGTGATCGTATATGTTTCATGTATGAAGCCATATATGTATTATTTATATAGTCATATATGTAGTCATATATGTATCATATATGTAGCCATATATGTCCCACATATGTTCCATATATGTATGATATATATAGCCATATGTGTGCCATATATGTAAGCGCGTATATATATGTATATATAGCTATACATATGCCATATATAGATTTTTACATGGGTAGTAGTAAGATAGTAGTCTAAGATAGTAATTTTTTCATTTTTTAATGTCCTACCAGTAAAGTCAGTAATTTGTATAATTATTTTTTCTCACCGCACAATTTAATTGTCTCAAGTAATTATGGATTTGAAGCAACGCGTTGATATCTATGTTTATCATTGCCACACGTATAGCATATTTTTTAACGTTAAATTTGTGATTGCATTTAATTTTGGTTACAATCAAGAACCAACTGAACCATATTACAGTCAATGAAATTGATTTCTAATATCAAACAATGACTTTGACAATTTCCCTAATTTCATGCGAAGTATATTAAATCAGATTGTTTCCGTAACAGAATCCGAATTTATTTCTTTGAGTGTATAAGCAGGCAGACGGACGCATTATATTTACCTCCTCATTCGCTTGCCAAGCATTCCGTCGGTGCTTGCTTGCTCGCTCGCTTGCTTGCTTGCTTTCACCACTGTTTGACGATGCGAACATGACGCGCGCGAACATGGAGCGTGCCTACCTTGCACTTGCATCGCTCGTATGTTTCGGCACGTACTGGGTATTCACGAGTCAATATTGCACGACATATCTGCGTGGCAAGTGTTACGATATATCCTTGCACTTATAGTATACCTCCGTGCACTTCTCGGGGCGTACAAACCATTCTCCGCAGGTGTTGAATGCACGCGCCACTTTTGCATATAACAAGGTTCATCTTACGGCGTGTTAATATTTAACGTCAAATTTGAATCACAAGGGAGACGGGCTGCGACACGAGGGGACGAATGCTTCATTATTTCCACGCAACTTTGATTAATTATGTTATTTTGGCTGCAACCTTTTCCCGTCGATGATTAATTGATGTTTTTTTTTCTTCACAATGTCGTTTTGCGAAGGATTAATGCATGGTTTTTGATCTATAATGAAAATTTATAAACTTGATTGAGAACGAATTTAAATAATAATTAATGAAATGATTCATTTCGTTAATTAATAACGAATACAATTTTTTAAGGTCGTTATCGTAATGGGATATGCACCGTGTTTTATAATAAACAGCTAAATCATTTAGCGAAATTAAAAAGACGGCATAGTTTTGCAAATATCGAAGAATTAACGTCAAGTAACACGAGCTGCTTTCCGAAATATAATTTTCTAGGATAACTGCTTTCGAAACAGTTGAAAATGTCCCCCACGGCGTATTAAGAAGAGAGCAATGTCGAGCCATATTTTAGCCGTAAAAAATTAAGTTGAAAGTTCCGCGTCGAGCTCGTACAGCTTAGCGAGATAAGATAAAGTTAAATTTGAAACACTGAAAAATCTATTCCCGTAGTTGCCACTATTCAATTTTTAAATAGTCAAACAAACATATATTCGCAATTTCGTTGAGTTAGACATTTTTCGAACGAAATAATATTTCTTCTGATTCTGCAGAATTACATGCTAATCAGATTTAATTTTGAGATCATTTTTATGTGTAGTACGAAGTTTGAAATTATTTTATAATTTGAAACTAATTTTGATTAGAATTTCCAGTCACGAATATTTCTGAAAAGTGATTAATTGAAATGCACTTTTTAAATAAGTTAAAGTAATTTTCTTTTATTAGAATATTAAATTGTTATCTGATATATGAAATGGCGTAAAATAATTTTGAAAAAAGATAAATTGCTGGTGGATTTTTTATCAGTATAAAAAAGGTAATTTTTGGGTAATATATTAAGTTGTAATGCGAAATTACGTCAAATTACAAAAGTTGCCGATAAAACTTTACAAAAATGTACATAATTGGAATGATTCCGTGTAATAATTGGGTCGGGAATCAAATTATACGGATAAGGATCTTGATTTATATTCGTATGTGTCATGTTGAAAACAGTGTTTATATCGCCATATTAAGTTTCTTTTGACAGCGATCTTTGTGAGCCAATAACGATTTACTTATCGACTTTGCGAATACGTATGGATGCTATTTTACTGTTTGGAGAACATTCCAACTATTTTCAACTATTTTTTGTGGAGGGTAATCATAACTAAAGAAATACCATTAAATTACCTTTCCCTCCCTTTTTGTCCTACATTATCTTTTTTTATTGCTTATATATAACACAAGATTACACGGAAATAAATAATGTTTAACGCGTTTGCTTATTATTATAATGTATATTTAATACGTTCTTTACGTCTGTGTATAAGTGATGCTGATATTTTATTGTAAAATAAATTCTTTGCATAACTGACGTTTGAAATGGACGCGTTTTTTTTACTTTCATTTAAATTTAGATTCGTAATTGTTAATTGATGTATATGATATTGACAATATATATATTGTATAATTCATAATGTTATTTAACTAGATAAAACAGTATTTAGTTCATACTTTGAATAATATATTGAAATGAAAATCCTGGATATATGTTAACTCGACGTGGATTTGGGATTCAGTAATGTATATTCAGCATTGGAAATGCATATTCAGTATCAAGAAATGTTGATATGATATCTTTAGGTTATTTTATATTCTTATGCGATTAGCAGTGTCTTATGGTACGTTTAAGTGTTATATACTTCATTTTATTTTTATAATTATCGTTTTTTAATTGCATAGTCAACAATAATTATAGTTGATTATAAAAATAAATTTTATTTTGCAAGATGATTAATTGAAATGCTTTAAGAAACCACTTGTCAATTGATTACAAGTTATTGATATTA
>JABFPK010000972.1:0-13067 GCA_022817445.1 Habroteleia sp. ZL-2020
AAGTTTCATCTAATTTGGATCATTTCCAACAAAGATATGACATTTTAAAAATTCGATATTTTTGGCGCATTTTTAAGTGGTGCATTTTTTTTGCGCAGTGTATCTATATGTGTAAAAATTGATACAATGATGACTCATTAAGCGTTTACAGATAATTTTTAATATTTGCCAAATATTGATCGAGTTAATAGAATTTCTAAAAATGTTGTTTTTTTAGAAAAATTGTTAAACAAAACAATTATTTTAATTTATAAATATTCAATTAGAAAAATTAATAATAATTCAATAATAATACAATTAATGTCACACATTTTTAAAATTTATTGAGACAATTTTAAATTTTATATAGATTTTTTTGTGATTCAGAGTTGCTTTCAAAAGTGTTATATTTTAATTTATACTCCAAAATTAAATATAACTTTTATAAACAAGGTTTTAAATAAATGAAAGTGAACAATCTTTTAAAATAAATTAGTGTCTAACTAGGTTGGAATTTAACAAAACAGTTTTAATTTTTTGTGCTTCTTTTTTGTTAGATAAAGTCTATTTAAATCTTTATAAAAGGAACTCTTATTTTAATGATATATAATTTACTTTCATATACATTATTTATTGTATGACCATAGTCAGAAAAACATAACTCTCTCTATGATAGATTTCGTGTCTAAAATAATATTAGTACATACAAAATAATAATGTTTATAGTAAATTAATAATACTAATTGTCAAATTTTTATACAGTAAAACAGATTGAATTATTACAATAATACATTATACTTTATATTTCTAAGTATATATACATATTACAGTAACAAAAATAATTTATAAAATTATTATTTCTTTAAAGAAATTGGAACCGATTTTTTTAATCATTCTAAAAATATAGTTTCTTATAAATTATATTAAAAATGTGTAACCAATATTATTCTCCAATTTTTTCAATGTTTGAGATAACCAATTTCATACAAATTAAACCCTTTTTAATTCAATTTTTTATTAAAACATACAATCTTCCGATTCCAAATCTATTTTTATTTAAAAAACTTTCCTCTCATTGAAAAAGTTATATATGTATGTAAAATTACAAAGCATATACTGCAATAATTTAATTGTACTGTTAAAGTTGACTATAACTACATTTTTCTATTTCAAGGTGAAAATATTTTATTGGTTAGCTTTTACAGTTCAACGCTAATCTTACAGTATATTTTGAAGAATTTGTTACATAATGCTTACCATATATATTAATCTAAATTTCATTCATTAATGTTGTACAAACAAATTTATTCGTGACTTTTGTCTTCATTATTTTATGAATTTTTTTAAAACGGAAGTTTTACAAATGAAAATGTTTAAGAACAGGAAAAAAAACAAACAAACTTGAGGTCATTTTTTTAATTATAATTCTTTAATTTTACTTTTGCAATCTTAGGATTTCATTTCTTAATCTTATTAAGAGAGCTCAATAAATATAATTTAAATATCATTATCATTGAACATGAGGAACTTAAAATAAATGAATTTAAAATTTATATTTTAAATAAAGTAACTTTGTTTTAAATATTTTTCAAAACAGTTACTCATTAATAACCGAGAAAAATCTGGTAAAAACTACTCGACTCTCCAGTAAAGTGATATTATTTGAAAAGTTCAATAAAATATGTATTCAAAATTAAGTAATATTTTAGCAAACTTTCTTTTTTAATGCAGTTCTTATAAAATCTTTAAAATAAAATATACAATGATATATATAAGCATAGATCGTTAATATTGTGAAATAAAAATAATTATATTTTGTGTCATTATTTTAAATTTTAAAATTTCCATTTCTTATTTGAAGTTATATTTTTAGTTAAAAGTGGATAAAGAATAATGTGAAGAAGGGGAAAGAGAAAGAAAGAGAGATAATTTCAAGGTTGAAAAAGGGAACAAGATTACCTTGGACCAACCGTGCGATTAATGGACTGTTTCATATACAAAAAATTCAGTGTCGTTAAAAAAGACGTCCGCGTATTGTTTGTTGGGTGTAAAGCTTGTCAAGAATATATTATATTATACATCTTTAATATTATACACCGTTACAGATGCGTTGTAAATTGTTCTACATAATCGTAAATTTCTACGTACAACTAATCTTCATAAAGTATTATTGATCATTATATATGGATTAATATGAAAATATTGTACACAGAAATAAATAATTAATAGATAGTAGAAATTCTTATCAATCACAGAATTTTCTTTCTATTTTTGGAAGGGTTTTTATTACTAACGTCCATTAGATAGTTATTTTAGCTATTTAACTATTAATTTCTCTCGTGTCAGTGTACCGAATGAAAAATCTTTTTATATAAAATTGAAATTATGATATACAATAATTGAATAATCACGTAAATGATGAATGGGTATATAATTTATATATTTGTTTATTTTTTACAGTTTCGTCTTATAATTATAATAACTTATTCAAATGTTCACCATAAAAAAATAAATGTATATTAAATTCAATTATTTTTATTTATCTTGCTATTATTATTTATTTACATGTATATGTATGTAGTTCATCTGGGAATTTTGAACTCCATACTTATACGAACTATTTTATCAAAACAATTTCTTCTGGTTTCATTTAAAATTTCTCCAACAGAACATTTTAAATTTAAATTGATTGAGTTCATGTATTATATTTAGAATGTAGATCATAGAAAAAAAGAATAAGAAATGCCGCCGTGTTTGGCAATTAAGGGATATTTTTGAATATCTTGCTGACAAAATAGTCTATAAATCCGGAAGAATAGAGTAGACCAATTCGAATTGACGAGCGTTCCCGTTAACGATTTGACGAATCAAAGCCGTAAAGCAAGGAACTTTCCCTATCAGCAGCCGCCGAGTGAAAGGCAATGCCAGTTTTTCGCCAATCGCGCGAATTCTCCTTTTATACTAGTAACTATTAAACATTTATAGTTTTAGTTTATTTATTTATTATTTCTTGATGACATAAAAATCTTCATTTTCTGGTTCCATATGTTGATTTACAATATATAAATTGCATTTTTATAAACAATATGATAAGAAATTTATTTCTATATTGTAATTATATTTATTAATTTAAATTTATTAAATTTATTATATTAAATTTATTTTTTAATTTATTACAATATAAATTTATTTTTATATTGTAGTTCAATTTTACATTTAATATTACTGTTATAAATAAATATATAATTTATAACAAGTTTTCAGAATTATCGTTCTATAAAAGTTGATTTATATATATTTTATATATATTGCAAATACAGATATATGTTGTATTAGGATAAGAAAAATCATTTTATTTAAAGTAGCCGGACATAGTTTGGTATTATTTCATTTGAATACAATTTATATTTTTCTGCTCATAAAAAGAGATCTAAAGTGTTTTATGATAAAAAATATATAGAAAATAACGCCAATATGAATGATAATCGCAAAATTATAACGGTAGCGCACTAAAGGCATTCAAAAATGTAGTTCACCAGCTAACGGAAGACATGAAAAATGTTTTTTTTTACTTTTTTTTATAATCTTTTTTGTGACACTAGAAGAAAGACGAATTTGAATAAAGGAAAGTGGTGTGATGCGAGAAAGTTTGAACCTTGCACTATTAATTATTTTAGAATTAGCATACTCGGAATATAAAAGTATACGGAAAATAATTAAATAGCATCGATACAACTTAATTGACTGAATAGAGGCGATGGATTAATTGGAGGATGATGGATGGAAATAACTATCGATCTATAACTGATGTCAATGATCGGAATATCTGAATTTTGCTTGTTTGTATAACATTACGATAAAATAACGTAGGAGAGGTCAAGTGGGGATTTTTATGATTTTAACTTGTATTTCACTTTTTTAAAGAATATTTTTTACTTCTTGTATTATATGTTGAACTCCACATGATGTATATTTCGTGATATGTGTATATAATTAATTGTTATTACTATAAAAATTATAACATATTTTATTATTATACTTGAACGAAATGAATGTATATATATATATATTTAAATTCCATTTAGTTTGTCTATGTTAGATGAGTTAAATGATCAGTATAAATTATGAATGAATTCAATTGTGTGTAACAAGTATATAATTTAAAGCTTTGATAAAAGTTCTAGTTTACGTATATTCAATTATACAATAGAATTATAATGCATAAAGTAATTATACAACAGCAAACACAATTTATTATTCGTTTTTTTACTATTTTAATTAACAATAATTAAACATATTATTTATATTATATAAAAATAATATACACTAGTACTTTTATAATAGTTTAATACAAATCATCGTTAATTGTTAAAAAGATATATTGCAAACTTATTACCTGCAAAGAGAGACACAGAGAAGTTTTTGCAAAAAGAACATAACATCAGTAATATAGAAAATAAACTTTTTAAAATGAATTCCTGCTGTTTCCCATGATCTTTCTTACACTATTATAAAACTACAACACAAGAAATGTTTTGGGACAAAAACCAGTAAAATAATATAACATTTTATATTTTTCTCACAGTAATACACTAGAATCCCGATTTTATCGTGATGGTTTTGTCCTTTTCATTTCATAAGAGATTCATTCATGTGATAAAGACATCTTTAGCAATATGTTTCGGGATTCTACTGTAACAATAATATTACATGTAAAACTCACATGCCTGGTTTAATAATTATAATTCATTATGACATTTAATAATTTGTTTATTTGGAAATAAATTATAAAAATAAATATTTTAATATAATTAAAAAAAACTTAAACTTTTATTAAAACATATTATTCTTAAGAATCATTGTGTTTGTAATTATGATTCAAAATATATTACTAGAAAATAATTTACACTGAGAAAAAAATTGTGTTAAACTTTCGCACACCTATATAAGAAAAAGTTAATTTAATATGTATATCTACTGAGAAAAAATCAAATAAAGTATGTGAAAAATTGAAATCTCTATACAAAGTAATCAATTACCTATCATAAAATATATATTTTTTTAAATTTTTCACATACTTTATGTGATCTTTTCTTAGTATAACTACTTGAAGTCAACGTTTATTCTGATACATAGTTGCGAAAGTTTAACATAATTTTTTCTCGGTGTAAATTCCAATATGATATTAATTTAGTTATTTAAATCAATTGTTAACAGAATAATTTGTTTTTTATTTTAATAAAATTTTTAATATAATATAATGTATATAATATTAAAATAATATTATTATCATAATAATAATTTGTTTAATAACGTGTATTTTACGTTATATTTCCTTTATTTAATATTTTTTTTCGTTTAATGTAATATTTTCGAAATTTCAAATGCATATATACTGCGTTATATGTAATATGCAATATTAAATATTATACTTATTTTAGATAATTTCCAAAGAGTTAAATAAATAATCGTCATTAGAATATGACCCACTTATGATTCATAGTATTTCTACACTAATACGTTACTATTTTTTCCTAAAGTCTACGAATCGAATTGCAATTTCAAAACCAACGTGTAATGATTGATACCATGAATATTTATCAAAAATATTTACGATAACACGAATCGTAGGAAGAAATCGAATGAAATAAAAAGTAAACTACATTCGAGTAAGCATGCATATTGCACGAAGGAAGCATAATCTGAAAGCTTCGTTCGAGCACATGTGTTTTCCTTGAACACAAAACCTCGTCAACGTAATTCCCTTTCACCGGGCTCTGTGGCAGCGTACGATTGGTAACAAGGTTTACTGAACGTAAACGCGTCGATTTACCGCTCAAGATGAAAAGCACATAACATCGCTCGGCGAATGAAAGATCGCTGTTCATTGTTTGTAACGAGCTTTCGCACTCTTTGACATGCAGTTGCATTTATTGCTTGTTTGAAGCAATTTATACAGGATAAAAATGATTAAATATTACACTTTAGGAATCAATAGAATTCCTAGATCTATTGATATAACTTAATAATTACAATAATTTATTCTGATGCAATATTATATACATTTCATTTGACGAATCCTTTGGAATATTTTTTTAAATGATCCTTTTTATATTATATTATATTAAGCTGTTATTGTTTATTGTATAATTAAAAATACAAACAAAAATAAAAAGCCGTAATGAAAAAGAAAAATAAAAGATTTTTATGAATTTGAATAAATTTTTGAACACGATTTCTTGAAAAGTAAAAAAATGATTAGAAACGCATTAATCAAAAGTTTAATTTAATTTTAATAATTGACGTTAATTTGGTTCTCTAAATGTAATAAATTGTCGTTAACTCCAATATATTATTATTGACGGAGAAAATAAAATATAAATTTTGTATTTTTCATTTTATCGGAAGCCAGAAAAAGAAATTATTTAATTTAAATGAGTATGTTAATTTATAGAAAAAATGTATATTATAAATATATTATTTTTACTACATATGATGCTTTGGTCTATTTTGGAAATAAATGAATAAAGGAGAAAAATATTTTTTCACCTTTATAAAGTATATTTTGAAATGCTTTTCAATTTCAATTCAATGTACTCTGTTTTCTTTGATCTTAATAATTTAGCATTTACATTTAGTACATAATATTTGTATTATGTACTGCAAGTTCTTTAATGAATTAATATTTCTTGGTTTCGTCGCAATTTAGAAAATCTGTAATGTTGATCATTTCGCTTTCGGCATCACTTTAACGTATAAAAATTTATTTCCATAACATTTTTTAAATAAGAAGTCATAAATTTTATGCTTTTATCTTTATGTAAAATCTAATTTTTGTATATATTACTCATAAATGTGAATATAATAATAAATATAAAATTATTTATAAAGTAAATTGTTATATTGTATGTCATTGAAATACTAATGTATTTTTGCAAAATTATAAAAATATACATAAAAGTTATTTTTTACGATCCACATTTATCTTTGACATATTAAAAGAATTTTAGTGCTCTTATAAAATTAATTTACAAAATAATAAAATACAAACATTGCAAAACCAATAATAATAATCGTCGGAGCTTTGTTGAAAGACATATTTTATTAATTTTTTTTATATGTATAAATTTTTTTTTGTTATTATATTCAATGTAGAAAAAGCTATACCATTATTATTTTAAAATATATGTGTTATTTCACAAAGAAATTAAATACTTATAATAAATATACGATACATATATATGGATATAAAATAATATTAAGTCAAAAATTGTAAAATAAATTTTGCATTAATATAACATTTTTTGCAGCATGCGGGAGTACGTCGAAGAAAATGAAAAAAGTGATCCGTTAATTCATGCTCCCGATAAAAAGAATAATCCGTGGGCGGAGAAGGGCAAATGTACAATTATGTAAAATTTCGTACCAGGTAATTGTTTATAATTTTTATTTCAAATATTTCTAAATTAAAAAATTTATTTCTTCTTAATATTCATTTTTGTATTTTAATTAATTTAAATTATAGATGAAGTTATGTATATGAAAGTAATTTCAAGATTATAAATCTTGAAATTACTTTCAAATTTTTAATCTTGAGATTTATAATAAACAATTGTATTAATTATCACATTTCAATAATATTTTTATTGCCATGTTTCAATAATAATTTAAGATTTAAATTTTTTGAACATATAATTCTCCATTAAAACTAAATATACTAAAATTCACTAGAAAGTTGAATTATATTATGATAAATGTATTCATTTTTTTGACTACTGAAACTTTTTGCAGATTGATTTGTTGGCTGTAACAGGTGTCCTTGAAAATTCAATTGGTCCTCAACACCAATAAAATTCTCCAAAACAAAGAGAAGGAACAGCACGGAAAGAAAACTGTATAAAATATTATCAGTTTTTCATAGTAGACATCGGATATACTTAAGTTCTTATTTTTTGACCTTATGATATAGTTATCTTACTATTACATAGTTTGGTTTATAATACAAATCATAAGATTAAATAAAATTTATTGATGTGTAAGATCATAGAAATTATATTTACATTTTATGATTTTCATTCTTAATTACTTGTAACTATCACGTGTAGTATATATATAAATATTGTTTACATTTTCTAATAATTTTGTATTAAGTTAATAACTATTTCAATTAATGTTTACTTAAATGGTAATTGTTCGAGTGATAAATTTTGCTCATTAGAAACTTGTGCAATTTTTATTCGCATTTTGTATATTGTAAACATTGATTAAAAGATTGTACATTCCATACAATCCGTTTGAAAAAATGTTCAAATTAACTTTTAATACAATATATATAAGATCAATTGCCAAAGTATAACTCATGTTTACTGAGATAATCGATAAATTGTTGCAGAACATTTTTGTTCGTAAAGACTAAATTTATAAACACGCAAAGAATAATGCCATTGGACGGATGATAATCAACTTTAACTTAAGTCTGACAAGTTTTGGAACTACTTTCATCCATTGCATTCCAACTATCTTCATTTTTCAATTTTTGAGCATTATTTAATTATTGCTGTTGCAACATTGTGAATTAATCTACATCTTCAATCTTCCAACTTCTCATCGTGCTCGAATATTTCGACGTTGTTATGAATTGTATTATAATAAGATTTATTGTTTCGTTTGTTATTTTATCATATTGTGGAAACTATTGTTTTGCGTCTTGCTTAGTTTAGAAGAATGTATTTATTTGTGAAAATGAGTTTTTTTATTTGTCGTTAAATTCATGAATGTAGAATAAAGTGAAATATACACTTGGAACTTTATAACAATAATTGTGAAAATGTTTTAATCAAGCGAAAACACAATTATAAACATATGTTTATCATTCTAATATTGTAATAAAAGTCTTTTTACCCATCTTATATTGTTAATTATATTTTTTCATAACACAACTTTGTATTTCATGTTAATTCAGATTGTGTTTAAGATATCGAAAAAATGATTTAGATTACATTTTATATGCACAAAAGGCATAAAGAATGAATAAAATAAGAAATTTTCTACAAATATTGCATACGAATTTCAGATAATAATGCGATAATAATGCGATTCAGTAACTTAATGAACATCACGGAGATTGGGCACGTAATTGATGCGTTTAGAACTTTAGTATAGTGTATAATTTACTATAATAATCTATACATTGATATAGTAATATTATGTTAATAACTTCTATATAGCCACAAATAGTCACGAGAGAAAGTTTTCTATTTTCTTTCAGATTAAATTATTAGGATGCTCGTTTCTCGAAACGAATGTAAATACAAAGGAAACGACATATTTGCGGTCATTCGAAATTCTTGACTAAATGATACGAATGGTGAATTTAGGAATATAATGTTAAATAAAAATAGTAAAATTATATTTAAAGTTGAGGAATATTAATTAGTGTATATAGTATACTGTTTTTGATAAAATTTCTTAAAAATGCACAGGTGCGAATTAGGGATAAAAAAGTTGCAAGAGTATCAATATTTTCTTTAAATAATATCTAAATTTGCACGATTCTTATAATTAATGTATGCAATTGAATAATCAAAAATTTATATATATTGTTACATTTATGTTTTAAAATTAAGAAAAAAAAGAGAGGTGATAAATATTTTAAAATGTATGATAAAAAAAGATGAAAGTTTTATAAATTATTAGTGTTATTATTTTTATATTAAAATCTATTTCTACTGTCATTAAATCAAAGAGATACATATACATTTCTAGTATGTAATCAAAAATAATGAATGCCCAAATAGTTTTTCTTTACCTATATACTTCATTTAAACATTAATTAATTTTGTAATTTGTTTCTGTAAATGCAATGAAATAGAAAAAGTATGAAACAAACGTTTCTATTTATACAATTAATTTTATTTTAAAAAATAATACATTTTTTTATCTTTATTACTTTACATTGACCTTTAAGATTATGTGTCAATCACAAAAAAAGTCAAAAAGATTATGTGTAAGATATCCAAAAAATGCAAAATACTTTAAGAAATACACAGATAATAATTATAGCTTGCCTTGCTGAAAAAGATATTGATTGAGGTAACAACTATAATTGTTATTTAAGAGATCACTTTTATAGTTATACACCTGCAATTTGAAATAACAAAAAATTGGTTTACTTAACTCTGTGATTGTTGAATCAACATTAACATTAATTTCTAGCGAAATTTCTACTTGAGAATTGTCTCACGCGTTGCTGGTAGTGCTTAATTACATGGGATGGTTTCACCAACTATTTATTACTCGATAAAACTATTATTTTTTTAGTGCGTTTTTCAAATATGACGTAAAGACGATTTAATCCTGAAGCAATAAATATATTTTAATAATATTAAATGTTAATGGAAAATTAATAATAAGTAATTTATAATACGATTAAACAAAATTTTAAATATTAAATGAAACAATAATTTTACAATTTGAGGTAGTATTTGCGAATTTCAAATTAAATAGGCTGTAAATATTCAATAGTCATATAAAAAAATATTTTAAAAAATATCTAGAACATATAATAATTTTTTAATATTTTATTTATTTAATTAAAACATTGTATGAAGGGAAATTGACTTTAGAAAAGTAAAAAATACAAAATATTATAAATTTTATGTCTAATTTTAGAGAAATCACAAATTATTTTTATTGCTACTGAAAAACATCAATTATTCAGCACAAAACTAATTATATAATTTAAAATGGTAGTTTAAAAAATAATTATCTTTTTAATCTGATGACATGAATTGAATATGAGAGAGATTCAGGATATAGATTTTCTATAATATTTTAATTAATGACAAAAATTTTCATGAATAATTTATTTATATCTTCAAAAGTTAGTGAAGTAAAGAATAATTAATAAATAAAAGTAATCTTAATTTTATCGTTAATATAAATTAATAAAAAATTGTAAAATAATGCTGAAATAATAATATATAATATAATAATGACGCAATATTGATGAAAAGTGATATAGATAGATGTATATATGTGAAATATTGACACTGTTTAATTGTGATTAAATAAATATTAGTTTTCGGTATTTCTATAGTAACTTGCACATATAAACGTTTGATAAATGATATATTACGTATTAATTAGATGCTTATATGACATATTACTGAATATAAAAGAAATTTCATAAAAATTATGTAGTAACAGATCACTTAGATAATGCAAATATAAAAAAGTGATATGCCAATAATTACGATATTTTTCCCGAAACTCTTCTATATTTTATTATATTATGAAATCAAAATATTTTTCACTATACGTGTCCACGTGTTTAGTAATACATATATCTGAAAATGAAAAGTTTATACAATATTAGTTTCAAAATTGCTATTAACGGAATTTTTGTACAATATCTATATAATATTTACAAATTGTTTAAAATTTATGCTTTTTATTTTTTCTTTTTTTTTTGCACACACATACACACATTCATTAGAGAATATTTTCTTTATGCATAATGATGATTTCATTTCTTTAATTTATTTTATTTGGAAATATCTATTATATATAAAATTTATATGTAATACATATTTTGAAATAAAATTATAAATGAATGTAATGAAATAAAACCATAAAAGTTGGAGAATTTATTCAAAGTATGAAATAAAACTTCGTTTTCCTATCTGGAATGTATAGGATTTTAAATGTGTTCAAATTAGGCTGTACACTTTTGGTTCGTAATGCCGCACAGTGAGCAGTTTGACATGAACACTTTAATTTGTACATTGCGTACTGCTTTGAATTTTACAAAGTTAAGTTTTCAAAGTATAATATATAATCAATTATACATTGCCTTTAAGCAACATTTTATGTCTAATTTGTACTATATAAACGTATAATAACATGGTGACGTATATTTTTCCGGGATACTTTTTATGTTCTTCTATGGCAATTAAAACTATATTAGAACTACGAATTTGTATTAACTTAGCAAACGTTTTTGATTATTTGAAAAAAAGAAATTTCTGATTGCTAGTCATTTGAATTCTAAAAGAAAGAGTCTCGTAACTATTTAGATAATTTAAAATCAATTAAATTTCATTAAAATCAATGAAATGATAATGGAAATACAGATGGAATGTTTTAAAAAATATGATAACATAATTTGAGTATTAATTATAAAAAATTATTAATGCTAACTTATACTTGGAAGAATATCTTTTATTCTTAGCAGTATACTTTTACTTGTAAAATTTCTTTATATTAATTACAATCATTCCAGTTCAACTTTTTTAATGAATTAGATATTATTTCTTTAATGGTATGCAAAGTGTATAAAACAAATGATTGCATAAACTTATCTGTAAAAATCAACTCGATTTTAGAACATTTCACTTGTTAATATCGTGATTAAGTTGTAGTTCGAAAAAACGTTATTTGCTGATTGCGAAATAAAAGTATAGTTTACGATCAAAAAGTGATTATATATACACATTAATAAATCGTTTTATTACTCTTTTCATAAAACGCTTATAATAATTTGTACCTTAAAATCTTCATTACCAGATTAATAGTGCGCAGAGAAATTTTTTGAAACATGATCATTTTTTAATAACTTAGAATCAACGATTAGTTCTAAGTCGTTCAGCTTATATGAAGTGATCTAAATTGATATTTTGTGTTTTGTTTTTTCGAACAATTTGATACGTTTTTTATTTAATTTCTATTCTGACAGAAAAAAATATAATTTTTTTTCGTATAATAATTAAATTCAATTTATATAAATATTTATGAAATAAAGAAAATACGTTTTATTATGCATACATTAATATCTCTTCATATAAAAGTACTTTATTATCTGTTTTTATAATTTATTCGCTCCGTTTTTGAGACATTCATTAGAGTTTTTGACAAATTAAAATTGTTACATTTCCTTGAAGATATAAATGGATACGTACTATAAAATGACTATAAGTTATACTGATTTTTATCATACTACACGGAGAAAAATAAATTATATAAATTACTATTTTAGCTAGTACACCGAGGATATACTTTAAACAATATAAACAAGTACTATTTTGTAC
>JABFPK010000973.1:0-13064 GCA_022817445.1 Habroteleia sp. ZL-2020
ATTTCATCAGTTTTTTCTGTTTGACCAGATTCTTCTTTTCCTTTCTCAAAACGGTTTTTCACGAATTTATCAGTATTTAACACATTCAGCCTATCTTCAGGTTCAACTTCGTCACAACTTGACATCTCTTTGGCATCCAAATTTGAACTCAAATTACCATCTTTATTCGATGTCAAATTTGTCAGTTCCTCAATCTGAATCTCATCTTCCAAAATTTTTGAATCCACACTTAAATCTTTATCGATCATATCATCTGACTTCAATTCAATTACTTCCGTTTGCAAACTTTGAGAATTGAGTGTATTTTTAGTGTAATCTTCTTCATCATAATAGTCTGTGTAAGATTTATTCGCATCCTGGTCATAATTGTAATCTTTGGATTTAGTGTCTAAGTATTCGTAATCATTTGACAAGATTTTTCGTAACAAAACTCTTATGAAACTCGAATTACCACTTACTGTGGTTGTAGAAGTGAATGGACTTTTCGGTACATCGGTTTCAATTTCCTTTATCCGGTTAATAGAACTTTTAAGATCATTAACTATAACGTTAAATTTTATGTACATGAAATTAATCGAAGATAACAAATTTAATAAATATTTGATACTTACATTTTATCTTAGTTTTGTTAAAATTAGAATTTTGGTTTAGTAAAATAGATGGTTTTCGTTTTACTACATCGGTAAAACGTGTAAAGATCCTATACACAGCAAAAGTGAAGTTATTAAACAGTTATTTAATTAATTTGTAAATGACTTTTTATAATATTCTTCACATTTACCGTTCAAATAGTTTTAAATTTCCATGCATCTGAATAGAAGTGAGACTGTAACTTGAATTACTGAAATTACCGCGTTTAGAATTTTGAATCAGTTTCACGGTTGAATTAATTGATGGCATGAATTTGTGATTACTTGAATTTGTAATAACATTTTGATTAAATTTTCCTCCATAATTCACAATTAATAACCCATTAGTAAACAAACTTGTCAAATATAGTATATTACATAGCAAAATATTGCGAAAAGTATACATAACTTCATATTTTGTGTACTTAAAATATTTCAAAAATTATTTCTCGTTGTAATTGAGAATAAAACAGTACTTTGACAAATGTCATCGTAAACTGGTTAAGATAACCATGAAATCTGAAGTCAGCTGCCGAAGAATTTCAATCTTGATAATATAATTACCCTAATAGAAATTCGACTAGGGATAGACAAGTTTTCGACCAGTTTTACTATAAAAATACTAGGGTATACGCTGATTATATAAGTCTGTATAATAAAATTGACAACTATATTTCATATAAACACCTTTATTTCATTATACAAAATTTGATTTAGTTAGATCATTAAAAATATACAAATTACTCTAAATGAATAAATAATCTAAACGTTATTTTACCTATTATACTGAAAAAATCCACTTTAGCTCAATGTAATTGTTTCCTTAGAAGCAAAAAGGTCACTGAATATATACGTCATTAAATGAGCCTGTAAATCAATAAAAATTTAAGTAGCGTGTTTTAGTCCAGAAGTTTTCCTTTGTTTAATCTGGTTTAAATTTCGATTCCGTCTATTCAAATGGTGTTTTAAAGCCGTCTTCGCTCTCCTCCGGCGTTTATAGGGCTTCTTCTTACCTTGTCCGGTCCTTTCAATAATCCTTGTTCTAACTCCCGTAGATTCGATCACCTGCCAAGTGTCGTTCCCCGAGGAACCACTTACAATGTCCCTAACCAGATTAAGTTTATCTGAATTTAGCGTTGGAAAAGCATTTTTTTCCTCTTTGGTTAAGATAGAATTTTGCAATGAAGGCATGTAGAAAGACGCTCCATCAGAGCTTCCAAAATAGCACTGATACACCTTCTGAAGATTAGATTGGTTTTCTGGTTTGCCAACCTTGCAAATCAACTTCACATTGAATATTTTGATAGCGTCTCTGTCAACTTCATCATTAGTACTTTGAGTTTCAGTGGTCGTCAAAATTTCCTGGGAGGAAGTGCTTTTAATAGTCTCTGTAGTTGTTTCTGGAAGTGAGGAACTTGTCTCTAAATTTACAGTAGTTTCTAAATTCATGACTGTTTCAGTTGAGATGGTAGTGATATCAGAAATTGTTCCTCCCGTTGTTTGATCACTACTCATACTTTCATAAAACGAACTTGTGGAAGATATAGCCGAAGTTTCCTCAATAGGAAATCGAGAAGTAATTTCAGAGGCGGTGTTAAAGCTCGAGGTCTCCGTGGTTTCTGCAGGTAGCACTATACACGTGGTCAAATCACTATGAGTCTGCTGATCTTCCAAATCTTCCTTCAACTTCGACCTCTCTGGTTGGTCCATTAATTTCTTCCTCTTCCTCCCGCGCTTCCGCTGCACCTTAACTCCATCTTGAAGATAATGCTGTCTCCCATTAGGCTGCCTCTTCCTTTTCTATACAAACCGAACCTCGTTAAAAGAAGGAATTTGATTTTCTCTAATTATATTTACAAACCTGTAGGTTCTTGGCTTTCCTCTTGTTTATTCGAACGTGATCATTATTCGCATGATTATGTTTCACCTGGATGCTTAGACGCCTCTTGGGATCAAGCAAATGCTCACCAATAAATCTCGGGAAAATTTCGCCATCCGAGGATAATTCATCGACCTCTTCATTTCGCGTTCGAGCGTCGCGAATAACTTCTCCCAACAAGTCGGCCCTAACGAATAGCTCGGTACAAAGTAAAAGGAGTAGGATCACACGCATATCGTGTCATTCCGTAGGCATTCTTTTTCACTACTTCGTAGTTTACTGGCGTGTAACAATAAGTGCAAACGTATTTTAGCCCGTGATTCGATCACAATTGCATTTTTGCAGAAAATTGCATGAGGAAAGGTTACAAGTGTTTACCTCGTTTGACAGTCGTCTGAAGTTGACGAGCGCTCGGCCGATTTCGAATTCGCAATTTGGAATTCGAATCGCTTAGATATTCGACTCGTGCAGTCGCAATAAAGAGATTTCACTATCTTGGAATTTATCCGGATTCACTTTTAGCTACACGCTGCATTAGGTCGCCGAGGAAATGTAAATAAATTGTTCCGGGTGCGCCTGATCGATGGACGGACGCTTTGAAAGTTATTTCAATTAAACGGCGTTTCGTTTCGCTCGTGATGGCACATTTTATAAAATAAAAATATTTAATCAACGACGTATAGTGCCCTCGCAACATAAAAGCTCATGGCTGACCATATATGACCAAATTTCATTGAAAGTGTGGTCACTGTTGATGGTAATGAGCCCGAACGAATTACGAAAGAGCGATTTTATTTGTCCTATGCAAATCAGAGCAAAGTCAGACGAGTGAAAAGGATACACGACGTGGAGTCGAACAAAACAATTACCGAAGGCACACAATCTC
This sequence comes from Habroteleia sp. ZL-2020, assembly GCA_022817445.1. Classification (NCBI taxonomy): domain Eukaryota; kingdom Metazoa; phylum Arthropoda; class Insecta; order Hymenoptera; family Scelionidae; genus Habroteleia; species Habroteleia sp. ZL-2020. Next base: position 3,395 of record JABFPK010000973.1, read on the forward strand.
ATTTCTTTGTCCTAGATCGGAACAGCAAATTCATCGAATTGCAAAAGAATTAGACATAGAGGAAAATCAAGAAAAAAGCCACGCGAATCGTATTTCCAAGATTTTTTGTCTTTTTGTCTTTTTTTCTCGATAGACGAGAAAGGCTGCTAAAACAATTTTCTTCCTGCAATTTAACTTACATATATTAAAGTAGCTGCCTTGAATTGAAAATTGTGAATGCATATGAACTGCATTAATAGATTAAAGATATAATGTAATATATTTTATCTTCATTAACTGTCATGTATATCTTTCTATGCACTATTATGCTATAACACTTATTGTAATAATTCCATGATACTTCGATATATTTAATAACTATTTTTTGTAGGAATACATTATATAAAATTCTCATATTAAGTTAGTAATTTATAAATAATATGTTACAAAGTGATAATATAGGTTTAAACTACATTTTATTACTTATATTAATTTCACTACTTATTTTTTAAATTAAGTATATACTATAATATAAAAATATATTTTTAATTATTTAATTAATGTTTGGAAATAATGTGAGCACGCCTAATTGTACGTGTATGTACATAATACATATATTTTCTCAATATATTCCTTGGTGTAAATATTACAATATTTGTATTAAAATATAATTACATGTTTAGAAAATCGTTTATTACATTATTTAACTACAGAGAAATGTATTCTTTGACTTAAAATATATTATATATTTAAATAACTCTTACATTATAATAAATATTTACAAAACAATTTCTTTCGAAAAATACTAAAAGTATGAAATTATCGATGTAAATTCTTTTTATGCTATAAAATAGTATTTCAGTTCTTTTAAACTTCGGTCTTTTTAACGAATTCTTAGCATTTGATTGAACTGAAAATTTGTTAGCATTTTTGATTCTTAAGTAATTGCCGTCGGGAATCGACTGATTCTTTGTCTAACATAACGTATGTATTAAAATATTGTTGCACTTCTGGTGAACGATTTGCATTCATAAGATACACAACTGTATTCGCCTGAAACAGAAATGAAAATGAAAATAAAGACACAACCATAGAACTTTGATCAAGCGCAGACTTTTTCCTTTATCATACCTTTAATTTGTTATCTATATAATCATATTTCATAGTCTTGATCCACAAGTTCGCTGCTAAATGTGAGAGTTGAGTTTGCGATATGTCTGCTCGTACTATCAATCGTACATTTAAATCAAAAACCAAAATAGCCTGTTTTTCTCTTTGGTCTTCAAGGCCGAGATTTTTAATCTGATGTAATATCTCTCCGAGTATTTTTGAAGAAATTTTGTTGACTTCACTAATAAATTTTGGATCTGATCCGTACAGTGTATCATTTGAATCAATCTAAACAAGAAAATAACAAGAATGGAATTAAATATAATAACAAAAATTAAAGTTGCAAGAAAATATCTCTTCAAACATTATTTGCCATCTGCAAATCATACCTTATCAACATGATAAGGATAACATTCTTGAGTAACAGTTGACAATAAATCTAGGACCCTTAAATAAAACTCCCATTTCGCCGGACTGTGATCATCGAACCATCGTTGAACAGCATTTAAAAGTCCACGCATCAAATATAAAACGCCATGTTCAGGACTATCCTTAAAAAGATAATTATTATATTCATATGTATATATAAAATAATAATATTTTTATATATGAAAACATAGAAGAATGTTTTTTTTAAAGTTACTTACTGGCACAACAAGTAAAGTGGACAAAAAAGTCGATAAATATGCTAAAAGATATGGTTCTGAACTCTTTTGTCTGCCATCAATATCGATTGTTTTCGGCATTTCAGGAACTAAACTCAAGGCAGCTTTGAAACAAGCATCCGCTAAAATATGATTCCATATACTTATATAAATTATTCATAAGCTTATTCTCAATATTATTTATAATTTTCAATGCACTATACCTTGTTCTAAGCACTGATTCGATAAGGCAACTTGTCCCGACAGTAAGTACAATTGAAGTCGCGTCCTTACCGAAGTCAAAGATGGAATAGTTATAAAGCAAAATGCAACGCAGGCTCGAACAAAATTAGCCGTTCTTTTTGTATGATGTCCGCGAACTATTTTTCTAGTATCAATAGCTAATCTGTTTACACACTAGAACAAATTTGTAATCTATAGATTTTATTCGTCTTATTTCTTAAAAATTATTATGTGGCATTAAATTTTTATGATTACCTGAACTAATTGCATGTGAACGGATTCCAAGTTTGGAAAAGCAGCCCGTGCTTCAACATAAAAATCTAATTGATCTTCGAAATAATGACCATAGTCAACTCTTTGAATTAGACTGCATATCAAAATGCTGATCTGTCTTTTCTCATCTTCTACAGTAAAAATACTAAAAAAAGATTCAATACATTTTTAGTAATCTAATATATGAATATTAAATTACGAAATATACAGTTATATACTATATAAGTATATAAACTGATTTATAAATATATTTATTTTACCTGACTGAATCATGTAGCATTTTCATAAGAGACATTATGGTATCGATTACGACTGAATCTTTAATCGGACCGGTTTGAGCACTCAAGCCTTCAACTACAGTTTTACAAACTTCGACTTTAATATCGTCATTATGAAATAATTCAATCAGTGGCAAAAGTTTATACTAAATTAATAAAAAATCAATATAAAATTACAAATCAATATTTATTTGTGATTTTTATAAATAAAGTCTGCTTAAAAATATACTACCTTAAGGTGAGATTGAACATCATGCAAATTAGCAACAATTTTTTCTACGATTGTTTGAAGTTGCGTATGATAGTTTTCATGAATTCTGTATTCAGATGCATTTTTCATTTTCATTCGTATTATACGTATAAAATCTTTTAGAAGATTCTGCAAGTCATTTTATAAATAAATAGTTTATACTTGTGTGAGATGTAAGAGTTAACATATTAAACTAATTAAATTATATATATATATATATTAATTTTAAAACTGTAATAATTTACGTACAGGACAGTGAATAACAACGATTTGAATCCAGACTTCAATTACTTGTAAAATTTGATCTGGATCTTCAAGTTTCATTAAATAATTTCCTGTACAAGAACATAATTCCATGCAATTGTTTTTTGGCGGTGCTTCTTTTAAAAGACTTTCCCCCAAACTGCGATATAATACATACTTTGGATATTCTAAAAATGTTATTGTATTAAAATAAAGTTATAATAAATAAAAACTGCAAAATCCAAATACCTTCTCTATCAGAAGCTTTGATCCAATTTAAAATTTGATCAGCACACGATGCGATATATGATGGCTTCAATGATTTTAAAATTGCATTAATTAATGGTTCACTAAAATTAAGAATATCTCTCAATTAGAGAAAATAAAAAAAATAGATTCAAAATTATGAATATTAGTAGAGATATGACAAGAATATAATAAAACTAGTTTAAAACCAATTAATAAGTTTATTAACTTATGTTCTTGCTCCTGACATCGAGAAAAGATATTAGCAAAATCTTTTTCAGAACTAGTAGCATTGATGAGTTGAATAATCCATTCGAGGGCAGGCATATAAAGATTCGTGTATTGATATTGATCTAGCTTCAGTGAAACTAATTCATTTTTAATATCCTCAGTAAACAATTCTTGATATACTGATAAAAAGTCAAGAAAATTTTCTTTCACAAAATCGAGATCGGATACTGGACAAACAACCAAACCAACTCGACAAAGATAACACCTTGCATATATAGCAACTAATGGATCACCATTTCCACGAATCATTCGCGTTATTCGCATCAAAGCAGCTTTAATATTACTAAAATTTACAAGTTTTAAGTAAAAAATGACTGCATACTTGCATAATTATTAATGAAATATATTAATTTTCAAGAAAAAAATTTAAAATATTCATTTTATATTACCTATTCTTTAAAAATCTATATGACTTTATAATTGCTAGTTCAACATATAAACGAGGAACAAGTTCTCTTATTGATGCTATTTTATAGAACCAATTTTGGCAAGTTTCTCTTGCATTCTCCGGCACCATATCAGAAGTAAAATTATCTGGCAAAGTTTTAACAACTCTACTACCGGGTCTACAACAATGTTAATTTTATTTAATATAGAAAATATACTTATGTCTTTAAAGAAATAAAAATATTTATAATTTAAATTAGATGCATACTTTGGACATTCCGATTTCATTTTTAATCTATCGTAAACCAACTGGCCAAAGTTATCTAAAATGTCAGTAACTAATACAAATTTACTAGGATAAAATTCCATTACTGAAGTATCAGACAATAATTTTGCAGCCTGCAAATAAATTATAACAATAACTACAATAATTTTACCAATTTCATTATCTCTTATTAATTAAAAATTAATTGTAAACAATAAAGTTTATATATTTTATCTTCCCACTTTACATAAATACCGACTTATATAACCTTATTTATTTAAATACAAACCTGAATGGCAATTTTCAATGCTTTTACTCGTTGATCCGAATTCCATGCCTGAACAAGGTCATTATTAAGCTGTTCTAATCGTGCTGTATATTTTTGTTGACACAAAACTTCAGAACCCTTTTTACTTGCATCTTCTTCAATATCATCTAAATCTAAAACCATACGATTCTTCACTTTTTCTGGTAACTGATTCTCAGGTCGAACTCGAGGTTTAGATCGTTGCATAACAATCCAAGAAGATGTTGTGTATTTATTCAAAATACCAACTCTTCTATTTGACCATGGTTCTACTAAATCTTGTTTTTGATCTTTTGCCTTCTTACTAACTAATGTAACATTTTCAGAATAATCCCACTAAAATTAAACCAAGTTAAAATTTAAAAGATAAATAAAAATATTATATAATAAATATTAAATTTACTTCATCAGTGGCCATTTTAGTTAACGGGTCTAACTCTTCATGGGCAAATTGACTCAATGGATCGGACCCATCAAAAGTTGAATGACTCGTCAAAGGATCAATAAAATCATTTGTTATTAGTGCTGGAGTTTGTATTGGGGTTGAAGTTCTCGTTGATGAACTTATACTTGTGCTTCGAAGCATGCCTCTTCGAAACCCAGTGTGACCATCTACAGTCTAGAAATATTATATCCATTCAATTATAAAAATTATAATTAAAAAATACTTTTATAAGAAAAAAGTGTTATGAAATATAATTATATTCAAAGGAAATAAAATATTTAATGATATAAATATTAATATTAGATAAAATATATATATTAAACTCATTCTAAATTATCTGAAATGTTTATTGAATGAATTAAAATATTTGTATTAAAAATAACATTTCATTACGTTAATTGTTGCTGGTTTTAATGGATGATCTTGTACCTCTTCCAAAACTGATACCTTAATGTTTTTAGGCTGATTATGCCGCGGAAACCTAAAATCAACCAAATCTTGAAATAATGCCATTTTTATAAGAGTATAATATTTATGTCATATTAAAATACTTCTTTTAAATTTAAATATATCAATTTTAAAATTATATATATACTTACTGATAATATGATTTTATATATATTCAAATTTATAAATTAAAGAAATATTTTCAGTAATATTTATATACATATATATATATATATATTATAGTTATAATTTATATCTATACTTATATAAATGTTTGTTATAAACAAAAATAATATAAAATAATAATGTTATTCAGAACTTTACCAATCCATTTTACTTATTGTCAATCTTTTTCGTCGGTAAAAATGGAAATATTTATTTTTTTGCAGGAAACTGGCTATAGAAGTCTAACACTTTTCTGCATTCCACTAAACAGCTTATCTCTAATGTTTAGGTTGTGCTTATCTTCAATTTCAAATTATCTTTGAATTAGCGTTATCTATAAATTAAATCTAAAATAAATCTGAAACATATTTATCTTAGGCAATATGTCATCACATCAAAACTGTACCAGCCACAGCAAAAATAATTCATTTAATTATACAATTATTAAGTCAAAATTAAACAAAATAATTCATTAATTATAATAAAAATAAATAATTTATAGGTTAGGAGTGGTCCCATTGAAAATACTTAACTTTATTTTTGCTTCAGCTGGCTTCAGTTAAATCGATATGTCATGATTGTCAAAACGTTAATACTTTTTTAATCAAATCATTTCCAATTAGGTTGACCGGCTAAACCATTCACTAATAATAATACGATCATATAAATAGATTAAAATGCCAAAATTTCAAATCCTAAGACGATTTTTATATAATGAAATAAATTATTTTTTTCACATATTTTCTAAAATAAAAATTATTTTATTCGTTTCGTATTAACAGATTAAACATTTCAATCAATTTTAATCTAATCCAACCTGTGTATTCTTCAATTCTGAGTTCTTTGCTATTGCCGTAAATTTCCAACTGAGCTACAGAGTATTTCGAGCCAGAGTTGCAAGATGAGAAGATTTTATATCATTCTGTCTTTCGCTTGCTGGATAATATCCCTTAAGATAGAGCGAGAAATTGTCGCCAGATCTTGCAGCTCTGCTTCGTGCAGTAGTTTGGTTCGTGCTGCCATCTCAGCTGAGATATCGTATTGATACGCGTCACACTCACAATTTGTTAAAAAATTGTTTTTACTTAAGTGTCATTAAAATACAAAGGAATTGCAGCACCGAAATTATCTCATTGCTCGTTATTTGATTTTTTAACGATATATATATATGTAAAAACGTAATGACTTAAAGTGTTTTCTTTAAACAATCTGGAAAGTAACAACTATTTTTACGAAGAAGCTGAAGGATATAAGGTGAAGTAATTTTTTTAATTCATGTTTAATAAACGATTGATTTATGATTAAAGAAAATTGTAAATATTGGTAGCATTACTTATGCAAATTTTATTTCTGAATATGCTTAATAAATTATACAATAATTATTTGCATTGCAATGTAAAAATTTGTGACATATTTATTTTGATTGTGTCAGTTGCATGTATCATACATGTGTCAGTTTCCATAAATTGGACTAAAAATTAATATGCGTTAAAATTCCTATTTTTAATATACATGTAATATTTTACATGAATATTTAATAATATATATAAATATTCATACGTTTAGGTATTAAAAATTTTATATATTATTTGAATATTAAATTGATCTATAGAAACAAATTTGAGTTATAAATATTAATAAATAAAATAAATATTTCCATTTGTAATACTCAATATGTATAATATTATTTTAACAATTTCATTTTGTTATCGTAATATTTGTATATTTCAGACTCATTTATCATTGACATAAATTTAGAGAATAAAGTGATTAATAACTTCAAAATGTCAAATTACAATAAAGAGTGGATTTTGCAGAAGAAATTAGGTTCAGGTGGCTATGGCATAGTAGAGCTTTGGATAAATAGATTTAGCAATGATGGATTAGGTATAATAATAATTACTTGATTTATAATTGATTTCACAATTTATATATGAGCTTATACAGTTAAATATATGTAACTATTTATATAAAGTAATATCCACAAAAAATACAAGAAAAGAATTTTACAGCTATAAAAAAATGTATAAATGGTGGAGCTTTATTTACAATACATCAAAGAAATAGATGGATAAATGAAGTAGAAATTTTAAAAACATTAAATCATAACAACATTGTTAAAATATTACCTCTACCAGCAGAATTAGCAAATGATTCTTTAACTGATTTACCAGTTTTGTGTATGGAATACTGTACAAAAGGTGACCTGAGACAAGTAAGCAAAACTATTTTTTTTAAATGCTGAATTATGTAATCGAAGGATTAATTGATTTGGATTTACATTTTATACCTAAAATATCTTGTTATTTATTAAAATATATCCTGAACAATATATACATATGTCTTATATATATATATAATTATGACTTTAAGGTTTTAAATGATTCCAATAATTGTTGTGGTATTGAAGAGCAAGAGGCATTATGTATAATGCATGACGTTTCTTCAGCTGTGAAATATTTACATGAAAGGAAGATCACTCATCGTGATTTAAAACCAGAAAATATAGTTCTAAGCATGAATGATAATAATAAGGTAAATAATTTTATATTAATATATCTTTATAATAACATAGGTTTCTATGTACTTGAATATATTATTTACATTTGTAAGAATTATACAAAAACAAAAAATTTTAATTTTTAACAGTAGATAAAAGTAATGATAAATTGGATCTATATCATTAGGTTACGTATAAACTTATTGATCTTGGATTTGCAAAAGAATTAGATGAATCTAGCCAATATGCATCTTTGGTGGGTAGTCTTCATTATATAGCACCAGAACTTTTTTTTAATGAGAAATATAGTTGTTCTGTCGATTATTGGAGTTTGGGAATACTTTTTTATGAAATAATTACGGGTAAAAGACCATTTTTACCCGATGAAGATAATCCAATGACTTGGTAAGTTTGAATTTAGTGTAAACCATTTATTTTTTTTTTTTAATTTGCCTATCATTTTTTAGGATTAAATATATTGAAGACAAACCATATGATGTCATTGGTGCTATTAAATTAAATGATAAATTATGTTACATAAAGGATATTAAACAACCTGTAAATATTTCACAGTAAGTTTATATTTAAAACTAAACTAAAAGTTTATAATATACCAATTGCATGCTCATATTCATAATACAACTAGTTTATAGCACTTTTATATACACTTAATTTTATCAATTAGAAGTAATTTTTGAGATTATATGCATACCAAATTGAATGTAAACACTTTTCCTTTCTTTTTGCCATATATTAATATGTTTATTTATTAGCCTCTTAAGAATAAAGAAATATTTGAAAAAACTTGGTTGTGAAACGCGATACGTCTTTGTATTTATAAAATTGGATATAACTTAAATACCTGTTAAATAGGAGAATATCTCAACTCTTCCTTGTAAAAAGGAATATTGCTTTTTTTGATAATCAGTCGCATAACTAAAAAGATTGAATATTTTACCTAGTTCATCATATTTATATAATAATTTTGATACAGAAATTAAATCTCTATGAAAAACTCATAATTATATAACTAATAAATGAGTAATATTAGCCCAATTCTAGTTTTTCTATTTTAAAAATTCTCATTTTTTGATAGTATTTTTTTGGCGATTTGGAACATTTTGTCGAATGAAGTCAAGATGCAAAAAAAATGTCTTGTATCAAGCCAAAGAGATGCCGAATTATCGTTTTTTTAAACGATTACTCCCCTTTTACAAAGAAAAGTCCCTTTCATCATATTTCGTTTTAAAAGAATAAACTTCACTTTTTACAACGGTTTTCTGAGGTATCCTTTTCTTGAGATACCTCTTTATTCTTAATAGGCGTCACTGTATTCATGCGTGAGGTAAATTACATCATTATAAATTTTATTATTATGTGCATAATGCTTATTTTTACATTTATTTTTAACATTATTTCTATTAATTTATATTTATTTACAACATTTCTAATTATGAACATAAGCATAGATCTTATATTAAATATTAGAAATAGAAAATTAAAAAATATTTTTAATTATGGTTAAGCATATTAAAATTCCCATTAAAGAGTTGTTTTAAATTGTCTTTTAGTTGGATCCCTGTCCCTTTATAACCAT
>JABFPK010000975.1:0-13054 GCA_022817445.1 Habroteleia sp. ZL-2020
GTGGTATAGTTAGCAGAATTTTTAAAAAAGGTCTTTAATATTTTGGAATTAGTTCATAGTTTATTCTAGTCATATGTTGCGTAACTAGTGAGAAAAGTTCCCGATTCCAAATGCGTGTTGCTATAACACTCGTGTGGGCTCTCAATAACATTTCATACGAAGAGTCGGATACGATATTTTTTACTACAGGAAAGTATGCCTTATTCATCAAACCGATTGCAATGGGAAAAATGTTCCGCTTAGGATGAACTCAACGAACATTATAAAAAGATTCAATTTTAATTATGATTTAAATTTCAATTAAGAAATTCGTGGTAAGAATTTTCTGCGGCATATAATTTTGAATTATAAAATCAATATCCAACGCTTAAACTTTGGGATTTTTCGGTTCTATGATATACGCATATCAATGATACTACGTATATGAAATTAACTATTCTCACAATGCTTTAATATAAAATTCTTTGCTTATAAAATATTTAAAATTTATTTGAAAAAATATAAATTTTTGAATATTTTTTTATGACTAACTTATTAAAAATATATAAAATCACGAATTAATTGCATTGATGCAAAATCATTGCAAAGAAAGACTAGGCTAATTTTGACCCAGGTGGCACATACGCTGAAAATCCGCAACAAAAGCATTTCAAAATAAACCACTTGTCGTTGCGCTGAATCGCAAATAAATCTTTTTCCCTCGAATCAAATAAATTTCTCAAACAAAATCCATCGCCGTACAAAATTTGAAGCTTCTCGAAGACCTTCTTCGAACCTTAAAATAGGGGGCCCTCGTTATTAAAATCAATCAAAATGCCCAAGAAATGAAATGGGGAAACCTTGGTAGCGCGGATTCTCATCGCGCTATTATTATTGACAGCGTGGTCGTTTTGTGGATAGAGTTCGAGAGAGCGAGTGTGACGGAGACAGCGCGATCGGTAGATCTCGTTGGCGTCTCGACCTAATTCGGTGTCGACGCTTAGAGGAGCGATTGCCTCCGTCCGCTTCGTCCCTGATCGTCAAGGACGGGCGAATCTAGCGGAGGTTAGAGCTAGGTTACGCCGGTCCAAAGTTCGAGCAGAACGCGCGGCACGCCCTCGCTCGGACGCGCCGGTGAACTTTCAGTTTCGCGCCATCTTTGCGTTACCGTAGCCCGGCGACTGGGGCCCCGCGTTAAACAATCTAAGTTTAACGCTCGGTCGCTCGGTTGCGTCGTATACCCATGGCATATAAATATGCAATTTCAAGGATAATATCGATCCTACGAGAACGCTCGACAGGTGGCACGAGGAGTCCTGCTGGCGCGGACTCTCCACGCACCGAGAAGAATACCAGCCGAGAACAACGAAAGGAGGACGGTCGATTCTCGTTTCGAGGTTGAGCGTAGGTCACACTCGTCAAAATAATTCAACTACGGCTGCAGTGTCGGCTATCTTCCAGTTCCTTCAATTGTAATTTAAAAGCGCGGGCGATCAAATCGTCATTCACGTATCTTTTGCATAATCCATAGGATCTCAATCCACGCCTAAGAAAACATTTAAGTTTTTACTGGAAGGCAATACTCACAGTCAATCAACTTCGCGCTGATAATGCACTTTAGACATTGCGAGCATTACTTTAATACCTTACGTCTTAATTTACGGCTACCAAATCGTCTTAAATTGATAGCTCTTGTTTTAAGACGGTATCAAATTCAAGAGTCTAATTTACTGTCTCCTTTCATGACGTCTTAATTTAAGACGGTTTCCATTCTACACCAAGCGTCTCATAGGGACATATTGGATCAATAAAATACTTTATTTTTGTTTTAAATCCACGAAAGCAAGGTCTTAAAATAAGACAATCCGCAGTCTTAATTTCAGTCACGGGTCTTATTTTCTCGAGTCGTTAATTCAATCCGTCGTCAAAATCGCAACCGAATACCCGTCGTATAAATTAAGACGGCGCGATCCCCAATTTTCTACGGCTTAAAAGTGTCGCAATGGTCCGCGAGGTCGCGCGGCGTTTGACGCGACCTCCAAGAAACGAGCGCGCGAGCGCTCTCTCGCCCGGCCGAAACCACCACGCGTTTGATTCCAGCGCAGTTCAGGAAAGCCGGTACCACGCTGGAAAACCGCGGCATGGTTTCTTGCGTTGCAAAATGGTTTGTTTTTCGCGTTAATGCCGCGCCGCCTTGAAATCGCTCGCAATTACCGACCGACAGTCGTCGACCGGTAAGCGAACCGTTCGGCGCGCATGCGCGACCATTTACCAAGTTTCATTGGACGCGCCGTTTTTTTCTTCGTTTATCGCTCAATGACGAAATTGACGCGGCCTTGGAGCACGGAAGAATTGAATTGCAAAATAATAAGCGACGCTTTTCAAAACAACACGTTATTGTTTAGTAACGCAACGCGACGTGCCGCTTTTGTCACCTTCCGTTGTTGTCGAGCGTTATCGCGCGGTTTCGATATCAAGATAAGTCAGCGTAACCCCGTTGTCCGTCGCGCGGACCGAACGATTCCCGGAACAAGGCCTTCTTCGTAACGCAACCGTTCGCCAGGCTAACCAATGGTTACCGACCGCAGACGTCCGATTCCGAATACACGCGATCATTTTGTTCGATCGTTATAACGGAACCGGAGATTCGCTGTTTCAACGCGAAACGTTTCGAAATGTACCGAAAAATTTTCGAACGATTCTGCGAACCCTTCCAATTGTATTTTTAACAAAGCAAATTCTATGATTAAACGAACGTAGTCGTTTCGCTTAGTTTTATTAAAAGCCTTATGAAGATTGTAGAAATATTGTATAATTACCTTTTTTGTTATTTCTTCAGGAATGTTTGATTAATGCTAAGAATCGTTAGGTCAATGAGGGTATATTAAAACTGGTCTACTGCAAGATGAGCTGCCACTCAATAAGTTCGTTTGGAATTGTAATAGTGTGACGATTGTTATGGTTTGTTATGATATGCAGACAAAAAATTAAAAAAAAAAAAAACAGAACAAAATGTGCGGTTACTTTCAATGCGCAACGAGATGACCTTGCGATTTCGAGATACACTGAAGGCGTTGTACGTGATCGAGTGAAATATTGATTTCTAATATTGCACGATGGAATTGCGAGCGAATTTTTCGTCGTGGCGCGTTAATAGGGGAATCGTCGAGACTCACGTTCGTTTCTATGCCGTTGTCAAGGATAAGTCATTTCACTCGTCATTGACGAGTTAAAATTGGAATAAGTATTTTTTATGTCGACCTTGATTCACTCGCTGATAAGTCCGAATCAACTATGTTCTCCAAATGACATAACGCCTTGTTTTGTTATCAATCGATAAATAATTTAATTGATAAATCGAAAATAAATGTCCATTTAAGTACATTAAAATATTTCTTAACTTTGTGCTTACGAGCGCGACAAACGAGAAATAATATATATATGCACACGTTCACGCACACAAATATATACATATGTATATACAAAATCATGCATTCGATTTGTTTCATATGATCTATGGATCTTATGTAATTTTGAGAGACACCAATGGCAGGCGAAATTCGTCTAAAAATACGTGCGACTGGTTTAAGAAACCGTGCCGTTTCCATCCAAAACGTCGTTTTTTTTTAATAACCAAACGTCAAATCGGTTGTCCTACTTTTTCACCAAAATCACTCAACTGTGAACCAACAACACATCGAAGACGTGTGCCATATCCCGCGACATCCAACCAATTGTCACCGACGAAAGGAAATAGGTAAACAAATTGTGACGCGTGGAAGTACTTCGCGGCGCTCGCGCGAAACGGTACCAATACCACGGCGTGCCGGGCGCAGTCCCATAAATCTGGCGACCGAGTATCGTCAGTCGCCGAAATCGCAGAGAAAAACGCCGGCTATTTAAAGAGGGCGAAAGCAGAACCAACCTCAACAATCCTCCCTTCCCAACCCAAAAATATCTCCGTCACACCCTGCCACTGTATTCGCGTGCCCCCCGCCCCCCACTTGTCGCGGCAAATTTGCGACCTCCTGACACCCATTGATTGGCACACGAGCCGTGCCAAGCGGCGGTTGCCGCAAAAGTCGCAAAAGCACGGCGCGAAACGAGCTCGACGACTGTTCAAAATCGGCACATTTCTCGCGCAACCGTGCCGTTCTTAGCGCGTTAGAAAGTAACCTCAGCCGGTGGAAAGGTGTGCGTGGAAGACGGCGCAGCGTGGTTGGACGGAAAAATGGCAAGCGCAGTTTCGAAGACCGTGGCCCGTCGGCGACACTCACCATGGCTTGAGTCCGAGGGCGAGCGCGAAGTCGATCTTGCGCTCGAAGAGGTTGAGGCTGCGTTGGGCGGCCAGCTCGTCGGCGTCCTCGCGTCCGCGTTGCTGCTTGGCGGTCTGGCGGCCGAGCTGCTTCACTTTGGCCGGCTCTCCCAGCGTCTTCTGGTTCACGACTTTGTCCTGCGCGACCTTGAGCAGCGAGCGCTTGGCGTCCTCGACGAGCATCTTGGTGACCGGCTGCACATTCTCCGGCACGTCGATAGTGGGCACCGCGCCGCGGCGCAGTCGACTGCGCATCGGCAGGCCGAGGACCAGGTGCTCCATGTCCTTCTCGTACGACTCGAGAGTGAAGTGGAGTGAGCACACGCGGGCGGTCTTGATGTTGAACGGGATCTCGCCGTTGGACAGCGGCACGCGACCGCACGCGCGGATCCAACGCGAGCGCACTTCCGGAATGCGGGGGAACCGGTGGTACCGGATGCGCCTACCGCGGGTCCTACGGTGGCTGTTGCGACAGGTCGCCACGGCGCACTGCGGCATCTTGGACTACTCCTGCGGGCCTTCATTTCAAAATTCAGAACAAAGAATTAGATTTGTTGTTTGCACGCCGGGACCTGATACGGGGGTGGGGCTCGCGCGCACGGAGTGGGGCGACGCGAGAGCCCCACGTAGGAACGGGAGGGAGAGGGACCGGTACCGGGGAGCGGCACTTGGGAGGGGACTGCCTCGGGCCCCACGTCCAATGGCGGTAACCCCGAGACCGCGCGTCCTCCGCCGATGGCGCGCCGAGCCTCGGGCCCCCGTTGGCTCGGTGAAGGCCGCTTTGGGAATAAAGTTCAACGTGTTATGCAATTGTCCTCGTCCACTGTTCGTTCGCACGTTGCGCAACCAACTGCATTCCCTATCGGTGGTCCAAACAATAGTTTGGAACAATAGATTAGGTGCAATGATAACGATTTTTCAAAAATGGATAGCGTTTTTAATTTAAATTGGTGATAAATATTTGAAAGTTAACGTTATACTCGTTTCACTGATATTAGAGTATAAAATATTCAGAACTGGTGCATACAGAAATAATTCATATGTAGATTAGTTTGCGAATGAGAATAATTTATATTTATAATTTAATGTGAAAATGGGTTATTAATCAAGGTATCGTGTAACTCATTTTTTTCGAATCTACTTATCGGTTGAGCAAAGACTTTAATACTACTGCATGATATTTGAGTTTCGTATGGAAAATTATTTGTTTTGTAGTATAGATTAATTTTTTGAAAAGCAATCTTTTTACAAAAATAACGTTATTTTTTTATATCGAGTATCATAATTCTTTTGATATGAAATAATTAAATTAAAATTAATTTTTTATTAATTTTGTGTAAAATTAGATTATGACACGTATTTTGTGAATTAGTTAGCTTATTAAACATTCGATATAAGTCAGCAAATATTATCCTACAGTAATTAAAAAACAATTTTAATGCATATTTTATTACACAAAAAAATATTTTTTATCTGTATTAATTAGACACATTTCTGTTATTTTATATTGCAGTAATTATTTTAGATTCATAAATTACTTTGCGTATGTTAATACAATTAATATACACAACTAAAGAACCTCATAAAATAATAGACAAATTGAATTTTAGAAATTAACATTAATAGCTGTTAGTATTATTAATGCTATATAGAAGAAAATTCAGGTTCATTAACTTTACCTTCAACTTAGTAGTATTTTATTTTCTATTTAATATATAAATATATTTCTGTAATTAGTATATAATAAATAAACAGAAATAAAAAATATATATATATTTAATTACTACGCAATTTTATTGTGTACAAATTTATATTTATATCTTCAATTGCAACAAGTTGTATATAACCATGAAATTATATTTGTGAGAAATTAACTTGAACTAAAAGTTAGTTAGTTATTAAAAAAAGATTTCTTCCACGATAATATTTAAATTTAAATTTATATCATTTAAACAAACTATTTAATAATATTAGATTCTTATAAAAATAAATCAGATATGTTAATTGTAGTACGTATAAACTCCAATATTAATGTAGAAAGTAGTGATTGCAATATAAATCTTCGACAACACTTTCATCTCTAACACTTTACAAACATGCATAAAGATTAATTTATATATAGCTGTTAATAATAAATATTATAAAACGTTTGTTTGTGTAAAAAAATCCATGAGAACATAAATATTTAATTAAATAATAATTAGTTATTTTTTATTAAATATTATTATTAATTATTTTGTATTTAATTAATTCTAATACAACGCATAAATTTTGTTTAAATGTCAAACGTTGACCGTTCAAAGGTTGCACATGTGTATGTCACTTTTTGGTATTTCTCAACTTGATATCAATGTACTTTTTATTTATGTCTTTGAATGCAGTTGTTACTTATATTACTTTTCAAATATTTATCATAATTTGAATTAACGCAATTTCAAACATTTTCAAATCACATTTTACTGTTTTACTTTATACAATCAACAAAACATTAATATATTTAATATTGACATATCTAATTTGTTTATAGATTTTTTTATAAATGTTTATTTTTAGATATTTTACCTTGAAACAATTTTGTTAGAAATTATGTGTATTTCTTTTTGGAGAACAATTTAACTCTATTCCCAAGCCTTCACCGATTTTAATCCGCGTCTAGAAAGGATATTGTTACATTGTGCAGTTGAAGAGTTGGGGAACGGTAACCTTAACTTTCGTGATGTATTGAGGGGAAAGGTTTACATTTTGGGATACTTTTTACTATAAACCACATTGATTTTTGTTGCAAACCACGAATCATTCAACCAAAATCGTTGGAATATAAACAAACCAAATCATTGTGCAAAATTCACAATATTTAACAATTCTTTATTACTATCGATATCAGCAATTATGAATTAAATACTTCATGGTTTACAACAATTATAAATGAACAGGAAGGAGTAATAAGTTTTTATAATTATTTCCATTATATTTTTATTAGAAATGACGTATTTAGAACAATTCAAAAATAGAACCAACATACTTTAGGACTATTTGGAATTTTTTATTGTATTGAAGTAAATATATGAGAAATGAATTACAATAAATAATTAGAAATTACTAATCGCTGGTGAAAAAACAATCTATTATAAATATTTACTTTCATTAAATCATATTTATACAAGCAATGCAAACATTTATTGAATGTGTATGTTTTATTTGAAAATACTATAAACATTCAAAGCAACAAGATTAAAATATATTGAATTTAAATATCTAACATTGAAGTCATAATTTATGAATTTTAAATAAATAAATATATAACAAATTTGGCCTGTTTTCTTTCTTTCTTATAAAAACTCAAAACAAACAAAAATAATTTTATAATCGTCTATTCAAATCAAAACTATATAAATAATAGACATAATTGAGTAACCTTGACAGTAAATCCACATTAAATGTTTATTCGAATTATATCAATAGCATTCGTTGTTTTTATCCGAATTAAGGTTATTAACTTTTCAAATTCTAATTAACTGTTTCACTGAAATTGTTATTTAAATTTATATTTTTGTTCCACGTGCAAGTAACTAAATTGTTATCTCTTTAGTTGTAAGAAAAGAATGAAAAAGAAACAAATTTTATTGGTACCATAAAAGAACCAATTTCTTTACAAAAGGGGCACGTGTGAGTTTGAATGTAATTAAACGTCCGGCCAAAATGCAAATGTAACGTTTAACAAATACTTCAACTGGAAACTTTGAAATACAACAAAAATACGGTAAATACATTATATATATATATATATAATATAATTTTTGTATTTACCGTATTTTTGTATATATATATTGTTTATATTAAACATAGAACTAATATTTAATATTACTTTCGTGCATTAAAATAATTGACAAAAGCATTCGATGAATGTTTACTTTTAATAAATAATTCCTCTCAATAATATACTTCAATAGAATAATGCCGTTAACCGCGCAAACGAACAGAGCTTTTATTGTATATATAGTTGGACCACTTAAACCAAAGAGATCACTTCTTCAACATGATCGTTGAACCCACAAACGGCGCGATATTTTTATTTATTTTATTTCATTTTTTTTGCAAATCTCAATACAATTAATCAACTGAATAAAAATAAACAATATTTATAATACGTAATAATAAAAAGAAAATAAAAAAAAATAATATAAATGACAAACAAAAAATAGATCGTCGATTTTATTAGTCCATAACATGTGGTTCCAGCTTTCAAAATGTTACACGTCCTTTGGCAAGCATTGAAAAATTGTTTCGGTGCAGCGTACACCCACCTATTCAAGGTCAAATTAAATCCAGACGAAGCGTCTCCGAACGACAGAGTGGCGCTTCGCGAAACAGAGCTCCACCGCGAAATTCGTGCGTTCGGGTGATCGACGGTCGGCGATTTATCAGTCGATGCGCCGGCTCGCGCGAAAAGCGAGGAAACTCGAGCGCGCACTTTTGCACACGTTCAAACGCACTCGCGCACTTTGAGGTTATAGCCGACTCTGGCGTCACACCGAAAACATTATCGATCTCGGTCGAGGAGGTTATTCTTCGACGTTGAAAAGCGTCAAGGTCAATACGAACCCGCGTTTATCTTGAAGATTGAGATATTTCCCAGGAAAAAAAGTAGTGGGGGAACAAAAACGAAGTCAAAACACCGCACTGATACCGTTCGAGATCGAACACAATTGCACCAATATTTCTTTGGAAAGTATTTCGCAAACGAGATCGCCGGGTCGGTTAAAAACCTCGCCGGGGAGTAGCGATGGTCACGTGCGACCGACCGACAGAGCGGGGTTATTTCCGGCGTAGCGGTACGTACGATTCGGTCCTTGACGAAACACTGAAGCGCGTGTGGTGCGTAGTGGTAAGAGCACCAACGCAGTTCGTAAAGGGCGCTCGGTGCCGCCCTGCTTGCAGAAGCACAGAGATAGGGGATGACGAGATCGTAGTGGAGGGGGTGAGGGGTCGGCCGGAGGCAACGGAACCGGCCGGCCGAGCGCGTCTCGCGTCACGCCGGCGCTTCCGGGCGGTCCAGCGGGACCAGCGCTATTTTTGGTCCTGCGGTCGCGCCGACCGCGCGACCGACTCACGACGCGTTGTGGCGGATCGCGCCCCCCGGCGCCATATTTTGTCGCGGCCTCGACACCACCGTTCGAGTGCACCCGCGATAGATTTGTCGCGCGCAATCGATCGAGGACAAAGAAGCGCGCGGTTCTTTGGCGAGAAATGGCGATATGACTCAATTCGAAGGCCGTCCACGGAGCGGAACCTCGCACGCGACCCGCCCGACCGAGACTGCGAGGCGCGCGAGGCGGAAGATGACGAAGAAAGCGGCAGCGACGCGCCGCGCGATGGTAGCGGTCGCGCGTCCACGGCAGCTGCGTGAGTCTATGGTGTCTGCGTGAACCAACGCTTCTGTGCGGTCGGAGAAGGGGCCTCTCGTCGCCGCGCGAGATGCCGGCCACGCGGGAGGGGAAGACGCCGCCGGCACGAGGGTGGGAAGCGGTCTCCGCTACCTAGGCGAGGGTCCTTTGTCGAGGGTTCGCCACCCCGTGCGCCCGAATGCGTTATCCGCGCGGCTCCGCTACCGATTCACGGCGCGTCACTGGTATCAACCACGCTCATTTTGCGCAAAACACGCCGCACTCGAGACACCGTGCAATGTACACGCTTCAAACACACCGTTGCGTACACCATCCAATCATAAACGGTCTAACTTATGGCAAAAGTTTGGTTGAAACTGTTAAAATTGTCGTGATTGGTCGGCGTACGCAAATTATTGCGAACAGCACAACAGTTTTCTGAATAACTCCAAATAAAGACATAGATATATTAAAAAATATATATTTTATTAGTAGATTAGAATTATCGAAGATACAATATTGTTAGAGATTGTAGTCTTTTATGATTATTTGATACTCACGTTTCGAACAAATTGCTCTTCGAGAAATACGTGTAAATTTTTGTGAAGCAAGATGAAGACAGACGAAAGAGGAAGGGAGGGTTAAATTCTTGCGACTCTCATGGCAATATAAGCTCGTCAGCGCATACTTCTTAGTGTCTCGGTTGCTCTACAACATTTCCGTTCGATCTTCCTTTTCTACTTAGCGTTTTTGCAATAAGACGACCGATGAAGGGTTAGTAATAATATAAAAATATTCCCTGCATTGTTTTGTAGCTCGAAGTTTTGCATTGTTTTTGAAAGTGGTAAGAAAATGAAAGATAAAATAAGCGCAACATTGTTTTGCAAAAACTGTTGCTTTCGTTGAATCGTGTGATTCTTCGGATATAGTAATTGGATATGAAGTAAATCGCAACACACAATTCATTATATCGCGGCGTCCGTTTCATTTCAATTATATATTACTTTCTTACACCTTTTTTTCGTTAAAAGTTCGAAATGCGTATTTAAAAATAATTCTCTAACGTTGTTGTTATTAGTTTCAAAATGCATTAGGAAAAACACGAGAATATTTGGTCTGATATTTATAGTTCTAAGCGCAAAGTAAACATTCTCTCGTTACCCAAACTGTTTGTATTATTAAACATTTTTTTTGTTATGGGTCGAGGTTACCGAAGTGTCTCTATTAGTTCGCCAACCTCAGAAAAAGATGTTAAGACAAACTGTTAATTTACTTAATGTTATTTTAGACGAAAGGCATGCCATCTTTTACATCTTAATTACGTTGTTGCAGTTCTGAATGTCAGCGAGATGCGCAATATTTAAAAGTACGTGACAATTTGACTAAATAGAGAAAGCGACCTCCGAGGTTTGCAAAAGATGCTGTCAACAAAAGATTCAAATGTCAATGGTAAATTAACTTGTTTCTATTTTTATTTGGCAGCTAATGTTCAATTAATCAAATACCTACACACTTTATTCGAATACCTTAGAAATAAATTTAATTCGGATGAATTCTGGTACGACGACGAGTTACGTCTGACGTTGGTTATGAAATATAATCTGCTTTTACGCCGTAGTAAATTGTTTATTAGTTTTTTTTTATAATATTAATCTACATTTCATATTTTATTTATTGCATACATATAAATACAGGCACTGTAAAAAATTTGTTATGAGTAAATAAATTTATTAAATTTGTTAAATTTGTTATGAATTACTGTTAAAACTGTAATCCAGCGCCAATAAAGACATAAAAATAAAAATTACTGTTTAAACAGTAATTATTTGTGACAAATTTTTCTCAGTGTATAAATTGTCTAAATATGTAAAAGTAAAACGTTAGTTCTAATGTCGCAGAGATAGGGTGTGTTTTTAATTATTTCTTTCACAATAATGAATTAATGTTTCTAATCAATTTTATTCTATTCTTAGGATAAATTTGAGAAATATATGCATTGTACGGTTATAATAGTTTTTTAATAGTTATAATGATTTTTTATCTCGCGTTTATTTTGTCACATCAAAAACGCCTGACAGAAAATCACAAAAATTATTGAAATATTATTTAAAATAACACTAATTCTAGTAAAATCGATTGATGTTTCTCCTTAAATAAAGAAAAATTTTATATGTAATGATTAAAACCGTAAACAGATAAACTGGAAAGAAACCCAAAATGTAAAAGTGATAACTGCGGTTAATGAACAATGGTACGCTTTGAATAGGCTTTCAGGTAATAAATGTTATTTCTACTAAGCTGGCCAGTGATGTTTGAGGCGCATGAAAATCCCGAGTGTCAAATGTTATTGTGTTGGCAAGTAAACCGAAAATTGAGCGGCCTGCACACGGTAGCGAACGATCGCATCTTTTTCCTGGTGGAAGAATTAATAGACGCCGTGCAATTGCGCAGAAATAACGGCGACAATGCTTAAATTGTTCATGAATTATTCAGTTACAGGAGGGCCTGGTAACGCGCGCATAACTGACGTCTCGGCTTGATGTAAAGTCGCGAGCCACATCACGGCCAAAATAAGAACAAAAAGCGGCCCGCTCGAGTGGCTCAAAATCTGCTTTGAATTTCTATTTTCATCGCCTTCGCTCCGCCAGAGTTAGACAAAGACCGACACGCTAATCCGAAACGGATTTCATCTTGCTTGGACGCGGACTGGAAACACGATAGAACAAACGTGAAAATAGAACGGTAATTACACTGGATAACGTTTCTGTAAAATTACATCTTCTTTCCAGAGAAGGGATTACATTTTCATGCGACTTTACACATATCAAAGACTTTATTTTACTTTATGATATTGAATGCAACATTCTTGTCAGTGATTTCGAGAATTGTTTTCAATTTGTACTCTTAAAATTAAAACCTTATCCGTTTAATAATAATAAATAATACAAAAATAATAATAATCATAATCATAATCACAATAATAATAATAACTGAAAAAGTTAAAATGTTAAGAAAAGAAACATTTTTAATTAAAGAATTTTTTTTCTTGATTACGCGAACACGTGTAAAATGCAGAAAATTGCAAAATTATTCAAATGAATAGTTTATAAAGTTATTGTTTTTATGTGCATGCGCATTTTATAGACGGTTATGCAAAATGGCACGAAAAGCCGTAAATAATTCAGAATCGTCTGTGAATTACCAGCAACAATGCCGGAATCCATTTTACATGATTACTGGAATTTAAGTGAATCCATATTTCAGTACACCATTGTCGAAATCTAGGCGAAACGATCGAAAATTGCTTATCGAGAAAAAAGATTGCAACAGATTTTTTGAACGAATGACCGACGCCCATGAGGATATAGAGTTTGTC
>JABFPK010000976.1:0-13051 GCA_022817445.1 Habroteleia sp. ZL-2020
AATTTAACATATGAAAATAACGTAATAGGAAGTCGTAATGTAAAATAAGATTTTTTATGAAATAATATATATACGGGTTAAATTTATATATCTACATCAATAAAAAAGTTCCTATATCCCAAAAATGTTTAAACTCGGTTGACTTTGTCCAATTATTTAAGGTGCTATTATTAAATTAAATGTTTTGCTGAAATGTTGCAGATTTTTTCGCAAACACGCTGTGATATTTAGATCAAATTTTTGAAAATTAAATTTCATTACAAGTTTTATACATTTGGAAATCATGATCCGGTATTATAAATAGGAAAAATTGTCGTAATTTTTTATGAATTAAACTGAATACTCAGTCGAAAAAGGCATAATTGAGAAATTCAGTTTTAGCAACTGAGTATAGAGCTGAGTTAATTTTCCTGAGTTCGTATGTTTTCAATATTAAGAGATAACCTAGAAATGTCAAATTTTCCTTCAATAAAACATGTTCTAAAGTAAGGAAAGCAATTTCATAATCCCAATAAAGAATTCACTATATATTTATTCATAAAGTAATTAATTATTGTCAATTTATTTTAAAATTAGAATAGTTAATTTCAACTCAAGATAATATTTATAAGAATTATTTAAGAAAATAATTATGAAAAAAATGTATGTTAATCAGAGTTAAAAAAATAATATAAATTTGTACTATTAAATTATTTATATAACTGAACAAACAGTAGAAATAATTCAATACATAATAATGAATCGAAAAATTAGCTGCAAAACAATAGTTTTTACTGTAACTGAAAATCTCAGTTAAACTAACTATAGTATTTATAGTTTTGTAGTGATAAATTTGGAATAAAAATATCAGATATACCAACTAAAATAAACAGTACAAAAATGTAAATAACTCAATTATTATTACTATTATTATTGGAGTAAATGTTTTATTTGTTCAGATCAGTTACTTACGAGAAATGTGTTATCAAACAGAAAAATGTTTGTACATGATTCATTTTAAAAGAGAGTGTATAAACATACGAATTTCCTAGTTCAATAAAAATAATCGTGCAAAATATATTCGACGTGAATATAGAAGAATGTTTTATAACACAAAAGAAGGTACATATTCATAAAATGTGATAAAATATCGTCTGAATATCCTTCTCAATATCTTGGAAGTGAATGAGAGCGATACGGCGAGGAGTAGGGGTAACTCCATAACTCGATGACGAGATTATAATCAGGCAACTGGGATTAAAGCCGTTGTGGTCGCGTTGCTCCATCTTTGAATACCATAGGCAGAGCTTTTGGGCATTATCGTTCAACGAATTACTTGTTCCTGTGTTCATGAGTACACCAAGCTTTTGCTAACAGTGCCAGTCCATCAGCTTTTGAGCTCGCAGTTGCTTCTAAATACCCTTTTATTTAGCTTTTGCTCTATCTGAGTTATTTCCTTATGTTAACTATATATACTTATATGTGCGCGCCGGACAAGGCGAACGATGAATAACAGAAAAAACGAAATCAATTATAAAAATTTGAAACACGGTTCGAAAAAAATAACATAAAAAGTGAAATATTGCACGATAAACTATACCTACTATTACGGGGTTTATTAAAATCTATTAAAACCGGCGTAATACATTTTTTCATTATCTTTATACGACTTCTTGAAATATTTTTTAAAAATTTGTAAATGCTATTTTTGTTATTTACATAAGAATACTGTGTATTACAAACTTGAAAATTATGCAGATTGTATGCCTTTAACAATTTAGTATGCGAATTTTTCCTGGCAGATCAACAGATCAAAAGACTTAAACGTCGGATAACTTTGTTTACAAATTGAGCAACTTAAATTTCACTAAATACTTTTTATCTTTGTTCCATAAAAATAATTTATGTGTGGTTTCATTGTTTTTTAATTTTCAATTATTTGAGAATTTTTCAATTGGAAACGTCCCTAACGGGTGAAATCAGGAAGGATAGATATATGTGTATCTAATATACTTTTAAAACTTTAAAAATATCAAATATCAATGATACTTAATTGGCAACCTGATAATTATGAATATTTAATACTAAATGAAAGCCGTTATTTTTATTAAGTATTCTTTAAAAAAAATAAATTTAAAATTAATTCAAACCAACTTTGCAATAAAAATAGTTAAAAAATAGTTAAAAACTCAAATAGAATTTTTAGAAGAAGTTTTTAAAGTGTCGAATTTGGAATTATTTGATAGCTGCTGACTTGGTCTGACTGACAGTTTTCTAAATAATTTTTCGCACGCATCATTAGATTTTTCAATATGAAATTCACTTTCGAAGAATTTAGGATAAAACTTATTTTTACAATGACTAATGCCATATATCACGAATTTGTTATCGTGGAGGGGTTTTTAAAAATATTAGAAATTTTTATTATTTTTCTTCTCGAGTTCTTTCCTCTTTCCGATTTTGACGGGAATTTTGAGAAATATAGTTTTCCGAATCTTTAGTATACTACAGTATACTAAAATTTTTATTCGTGTCTTATGCAATAACGTGCGGGCTGCAAATATGGGCAAATAGCCCAAGTAGTCGTACTCTCCCGCATGGAAAAAAACTGTATGGAAGGAGGCTGGATCGCGGACACGAGCCAGTCATATATGTCATATGACTGCCAGACCATTGCGAGCTTGATGCCACGTTGTTTGGTTTTTTTCCTACTTTACAGTATGGCATCAGACTGGCATAGGTCTAACAGTGGTGTGGAGTGTGGCTAGCTCGTATCCGCGATCTAGCACCATGCCATTGTTCTTTTCACGCGGGATGTTCTAACCTGTCACCATAGAAATCTTTGTCCCACTAGGTGTAACATTCTAACACGTTAATCTATAATAATAAGTAAGTTCTAGGTAATATCTTCTAGTCTAATCGCAATTCCTGGAAAATAATTTAAATTGTTATTGAAATAGAAAAAAATGAAATAGAAAATATATTACGTATTAATATTGTTTTTTAAACCGAGAACTTGAGGTGATGTACCAAAAACGCTCGCATGATGAGGGGATTAAATGGTATCCCGCGAGTTCGATTCCCCACCTCGCACCGTTTCTTATCATTTGAAAAAGATGAACTTGGAGATAGGAAATAGTACTGTTTTTGTGCTCACAGACACACACACACACACTTGTTTTTTGGAGAAATATTAATGCATGCACAATATTTATTATACCATATGATAATTAAAAATTAATTTCTATCTCGTCGCCGGCTTAATTATAGTATAGTAAAAATAAATTCAAAATTTCAACATTATTATAACTTTTCTTGTTGGGTATATATAATCTGTATCAAATATAATCCACATTCATGCCGTTAAATTATTTCATTAAATGAAAAAATGTGATAACAAATTATGCAAATTTACCTTTGTTTAAAGGAATTAACACAGTCTAATTATATTGTATTCAAATAAAAACGAAATAATCCATCAGTAAAACATCATTCCTGTTTCACATCTATGTAAAAATGAAATTTTTCTTCCAGCTTATTATCCGCAACGAAACAAAAATATAAACGAATGTGCTTCTCTTTAAAACCAATTCGGAAACAATTTAATTATACCATCATCGTGCATTGTTGTCAACCAATATAAATAAAATGTTCACACCTCCAAAAGAGTGAGGACCAAGGGAGGACATGAGGAAAGACGTAACGGGAAAAAGTTTTAATTAAAAAATGTTGTTTTCAATTCCACGAGGTGGATTATCGGCAATGCAATATGACGGTAGATAATGTCGTTGTCCGGAGGCACTGAAATTGCGCAACGCGTAAACGCTAGACGCTAAACCTCGCGAAAACTTAGTCTCCGTGTCTTAGAATTCACTGTTTACGTATGCAGTTTATGTGCGCAAAGGCGGCTCTTGTTTTGGACTCTTAACCGTGCGTGCAGGTGCATACTGACGGAACTAAAACAAAATGAAAGCGGATCAAAGACTTAAAGCTTTTAGAGCACGCAAAACAGACGCCTGAAGCTCCTGTCAGACAATTTTACGGAGGTTCATTTGTATAAATGTGTATGTGTGTATATATATATATATATATATATATATATATATATATACACATGCATACATACACATATATACATATATATAAAAGTATATATATACTTATAAGTGTATATATATTAGTATGTATATGTATTACAAAACAAATATGCTTTATGTCCAAACGTCCTATAAGCAAACCGACTTAAAAGTGATCTGCTATGAAATTTGGATTAAAACTGAAACATTCTAATAATTATGTAACTAAATTTAAATGTGAAAATTTATTGCCTTCATCTTAATATCATTTAGCAATAATTAGTATTAAAAATTTAAACAAAATAATAAATATATATATTTATTTTATAATTTAATAAAATATTTATACTATATGCGTGTTCTTTGCTTGTATTCATATATGATATCAATTATACTGGTAGAAATGCAATATTTTGTATTGCAATAAGTACACTTGATAGATAACATTTAATTATCTTAAATTAATATATATAAATACATACTATTCTCCATAAAATGATTTTCTTCAGAGGCACTTTCAAATTTGCATGAAACGCTAGTTAAATCTACGTAAAACACATCATGATGATCATCAATATTGTGGTTTCAGTGATCAAAAGTCAAACCATGAATTGATTCTTTAAAAAAACCGTCAATTCTCATGACTCTTAAGCCCACCAAGAATTAAATCTGTATTTAAAAAAAATTTTGGATACGCTGTTTAGAAAGAATAAGTATAACAAAAGGAAAAAAATTTTTGATAAAGCATTGCAACCAAATATTGCGCGAACCTGTTACGTAAATTCGGTAAAGTCATGTGCGAGATTCGCGAAGATCTTCCAATTCCGCGGATCGAAATATTTGTTGTGTATGCATGTGTATGTGTCCGCGGATTTGCGTCACAGATTGGTTTCAGTCTCAAATAAATAAAAATTCCACGCCCTCGGTAAAACGACATTTTTCTGCATTCACACATGTTCACGTCATTTATTGATTTGTACTGATAGACTTTAAAGTTGAAATAATAAAATTGTATAAGATTCAGAAGAACCGTAATTTATTATTGTTTTTATCGACGTGGGATTGCAAAATTTCAACAAATTTGCTTGCAAATTTGATTGTGGCACAGTAGTTAACAATTTTCAAATAAAAAATTACTTGAATTTTGCAGTAACGTGCAAAGTGTAGTTGGTTTGTTTAAAACAGTAATTCACTAACGTTGCTCCCACACCAGCGTCATGTGCATAATGATACGATCGCAGCCAGGAAAACTCAATTTCCCGATCCAGCATACGAAGACATAAAATATTCTTTGGCAAAATCTTCGTTACACGTTATACCTAACTACATCGGTTCTTCACCATACAAACTAACCTATAAGCAATATTTTTCTATGTCGAGAAAATATATTTTTAGGAAGCACGTTGATAGTTTATAAGATTACGGTTTGATTTAAAATTCACGTTTATAAAAGAAATTTATTCACCTGTTCTGCATTTCATCGATTCAAAATATATAGTACAATACATAACATGATTCACATTTACTTTTCAATATTATATTATATAATAGAACGTTGTTTGAAGAAAATATCGATTATATTTTGATAATTATAATATAATTTTTGGTGAAAATTACCGTTATAAATAATGAAACATAATTGATGAAACACCGTCATAGACAAACGCGAATTAAATTTTTACATTAACTATAGAGTAAATTGAGTATCGATTATCGTAACGTAATTAATAGTATATTGGGAAAGACGTAAGAAGTTCATTGATTTGTATGGTATTACAGTTGCTTGGAAATTTTATTTGATGGGCACTTTATAATGCTGTTCAAGATAAAAGACGCTTTGATGCGATAGGTAAACCACGAGTAGGACAAAAAAAGAGAACCGCAGGTAGACGCATCTCATTTTCAACGTAAACATCGAAGAAAAGCGAGTCCACGTTCCGAGACAACGGATCTGCAAATTTTGTGGCAAGTGTTCGACCTGACAGCTTCGGCTGCGATGAAAGTACGGAAATAATCATTGAGAGGAAATCTTTCGATCACACTCCCTAGACAAAGAGTTGACGTCTGCGCTCCTCGTTTCGAATCCAGAAACACTTATCGATTTCTCTCTGAGGTGAAAATCTCGTTCGAAAAAGCAATAGGATTTAGGAGACATTAGCAATGAATATATATATGTGTGTGTATTATTAATGCGTAATATAATATTACTAACTATATCAATTCAAAGGCGCCACAAACAGATAGAAATTGAGATAAGAAGGCAACATTCGTCTCAACACAACCAATCTTAATTCTTACGCTCGTTTCTTTTATTCTCTAAACAATACTTGTGGCTTTACTATTTACTGACTTCATTGAAGTTGAAATTGATATTTCGATGAAAGTATATTCGCAGTTTTGGAAATGCTGACAATATAAAATAATATTCTTCGAAAACCCAATTGATAGGAAGATTGGATTAAGATGGATATACTCTTGATGCCACTAAGATAAAATTTTAAACGAGATTTAGCTTGATTAAAGTGATGAAGAAATTTTAAAAATATTTGTTTATAAGTCCATTGAAAATTATGTGAGCAAACATTTTTGCTCCAAATGTAAGTTTAAAATGTTATTCATAAATTTGAATTATGAAGCATTTATCAATATGTTCTCATTATAAAATAGTTGAATATTCAAATTTAAGCTGGTTATTTTTTATAGAAATATGTATGAAAATCTCGAAAAATTGTTTTTTTTAATAAAACTAAAATTATTATACTAAATAAGATTATTTTATGAATTTTTATATTCTTTATATGTTTTTATTAAAAAATATTTTAGTATTTAATTTTTAACATAAACAGAACGTTGTTTAAGAAATTTTATTTTCAAAGAATTTGTAATTTAATAGCATTAATAGCTAGTAATGGTAGTGAATATTAAATGAAAATATTCTAATATAAAAATTATTCCTATACCATAAGAGAAATTTACAACTGATCTAGCACTGAGACAACACTGGCTCATTCCAATAAATTTTTCTGACCCAGTATTAGCAATCAACGGTTAGTAACCAGTGGTGGTCCAATACTAGACCAATTGTGTTAAGGTTGGCAAACGGTTGATTTTTCTACATGGGAACAATGCTTGTTTCAGGGTATTCAAATATTTATATAATAATTTTCTAATGAATTTTTTGAAAAAAAATATAATATTACTTTCTAAATAATTGAATTTAAGTTGTACTGAAACTACGTTAATAAAATAATTTTTTTACAAAAAGATATTTTATTATATATTGTCTTCTATTTTTCTATTTTCAAGGAACTCTCTTGTATATATTTGATCTTTTTTCTTTTTTACAATTTATTATGATTAACAATGTCGAATTAAGTAAAAGCGTTTTTTTACAAATTAATATTAATTAACGCGAATAAATTAAA
This sequence comes from Habroteleia sp. ZL-2020, assembly GCA_022817445.1. NCBI lineage: Eukaryota > Metazoa > Arthropoda > Insecta > Hymenoptera > Scelionidae > Habroteleia > Habroteleia sp. ZL-2020. The sequence goes on from JABFPK010000976.1 coordinate 7,481, forward strand.
AATTTCGCTTTTAATTAATTAAAAAAATTTGTTCATATAAATATACGTATAGAACGCAGTAAAATTGTAAAATAAATTATTAATGAATTAAAATGAAAATGTTAAGTTAAATTGCAAATATTTGTTACATTTTAAATTATATAATTTTCTGAATTTGTCATTCATAATTGTAAACAAATTCTGAACAGTTTACGTGCGTAAAGAATTAAAAGCTAAATATTGTTAGAATTAAAAAAAATATAATTTTATTTAATCTTGAAATTGTAATAAAACTAATATTTGAAAAATCACAGATAAAACACTCAAATTAATCATAAAGAAATACGGAAAATATTTAATCGTTTATTATATCCCATACACACTGTATGAATTGCACATTACAATATTTTTCAATGCCAAACAAAGTATATTTTCAATTATTTTAAAATACGTCATATTTCATATATTTTCCGTTTGCAAGTAAAATAACAAACAAGACTTAAAAAATATTTAATGTTTGACTTGTTTGGCTCCGCATCCCATATTATGAAACTAATTTCAAACAGGAATAAACAAGTCAGCGTCAACAGAGGATTGAATGGACACCAAAACTAGTGATAGCAAAAGGCAAGCTGCGCTCTTCGATCGAGGTTTCAATTGTCCTCCATTTCCGAATCTGCAGTTGACGAAACTGCCAATGTCATTGGAAGAAGAAAGCTATTCCAAAATTGCAGTTATTGATACGTCTAATCAAGATGGTAACCCATTCCGGCTGCCCGGAATCAAGAATAATGCAATTTTCTTTCTCAAAATTGTACGTGCTTAGCCTACCGAGCATTGAATTTCCATATTTCGCAGCGGAACGAATTTCGAGCGATAAAAATACACACAAAGTCGGCGTAAACTTTGTCGATTCGCTATTAGTATTTGCACACACCAAATGCATACAGAAAGGATAAAGTAACACTTTTCTACAGTTTTGTTGAGAAATCAAACATTTCGGGTTTATTGTAATAAATTTTAGAGCGATTACGAAAAATGAAATTTTATTTGTGATGATAAAATAATTCAAAGCCATACAAATACCAGACTAATTACTATTACATAAATTTTTGAATAGTACACAATGAATATACAGTTAAATAAGACCAAGAAAGCGTTTAAATTTTACTACCCTATATAGATACAATCCTATAGTAATTTTTTTCATTTTTGAAAATATCCATGCTATACCAGTGAAGCTAGTAATTCGTATAATTATTTTTTCTTTGTGTGCTCATTTCTCGACAAACATTAAATTAAGTCACGCTTTTGCCGTGAAATAAAATTTTATGTGAATTCTATTTTTTAAATTTCAGGATAATAATAATTTCTTGTATAAGAAAAGTTTTTTACTTATCATTTAAAATACTTATTTAAAAAATAATTCGACAAAATGGGAAAGAGTTATAAATTCTCTATAAATATTTACAATATGTTTTTTAATTATTAAACTATATTTGAATTGAAAATGATGGAAATTACCATATAAGGTATCAAAGTTTTATATATAAAGAACAATAAACATTGCTGGACTAGTAAGGTGTCTAAATAAACGACGATGATATTTCAAATGAGCACGAATCTTTCGGGTGATTCGAGTTCCGAAAAACGACAAAGCAAAAAAAACCCTTGACCCGAATGATGCAACGCGTTCGCTTTTTGATTGCACTACTCTAACAGAGATATCTTGCCGCAAATATTCAAACCCTGATGAAAGTGGAATTGTGTGCAAGGTCGTTGCCATTATGAAACAAATGCTAAACAAGAATTCTGTGCTTTTCTAATAAGCATTAGTAGAAATATTACAAAAACAAATATTTTGTATTAAAAGTAAGATTGGTATTTTATAAATGAAATACGCATATCAACACTTTGTTATAAGTAAAATTTTATGTTTAAGTAATTCAAATTATTATATTAGACTAATTTAGTAGAAGCCTAAAAATAGTAGAATGTGAAAGGAAACAGAGATATTAAAATATAAGTTATACAAAATAATAAATAAATTCATATGAGGACCTTTTCCCTTTAAGATCAATAATTACAATAAAATAACCTAGATGCAACTTAATAGATAGAAAAAAAACATACATTTTTATTTGTTTTTTTTATTTATTGTATGATCTATGTTATTTTATACTTAATTCCAGTTTTATATTAAGAAATATATGAGAGAGAGAAAGGTAAAAAAAGAGAGAAGGGGGGGGGTGCGTTGTATGAATGCTTTAACAGCATTTATGTTAACAAACGAAGTTTAATTATAATCATAAATAAAACAACATTAAAATAAATTGTTTGTATAATCTGCTATAATGAACACAGATCAGAAAAAACTTTTCGATAATCTGTTTTCTTGACTAAGTTAATCACAAGATTGTGAGCTACAATAGATAGTAATTACCACGAAATTGCAGCATTTAACCACAATGTCGTTCAGTGTTGCTTTTGAGAATCGCAAACATACAAGCTGGTCCTATACCTTCTCGACAAGACAATTTGACGTAACCCAGATTGAACCCTGTCTTTGACAATAATAGCACGATGTAACTCACTCAGCAAGATCAGCGGTACTAGAAATATTTATATATAAAGCGTTGCAGAGGCATCGATGCAATTGAATTAGGAAAACGGACAGAAAATAGCGTTTATTCTTCGGCAGCGAGAAAAAAGAATTCCGGGCAAACGTGCTCCGGTGTCTTATCAGGTATGACTCGTGACGTAAATTATAAGCACAAATTGCTTGGGGCGTCTTTTTCAAGATTCGATTCATCGGCTCGGAAGGGATGTACGTGACTCTATTACCAGAGTTATCGATTCTCTGGGAAATAAAATTAAAGCAGCCTCCATCGTTGATATTAAGCGTGTATTTCCGGTACAATTCTGCGCGAACGAGAAATTGAACTGACGCGGAAAAGACGAATTGCTCAAAAAGTCGCGAACGATCGATCAATCGATCATCGTCGTGGTCCCGAGTTTTACACACTACGGGAGTAAGAAGAAAGGCAGAGCGAAAAGGATAGAGATAACTTAAAGGATGAAGGTGTCCCTTCAAGTTTTTCGCGTAGTGGGATAAGCATTCCTCAACGATGAATTTTTAAAAACACGAAAAGCCTGAACAGCTAACACTCATAGTCAACTTTCCAAATCAATCAGAACATTAAAAATTATTTTAATTAATTTACTTATTTATTTATTTTACAATAAACCAATTTCAACGGGCTTAAACAAATTAAAATAATGCATATTGCGAGAATAGGAAATTATTTACTTTGAATGTATTTCGTATTTTATAATGCAATGTTTGAACTTATTAAATACGCAAGAGATTATTTTGTAATTTGAATTTTTAATTTAAATAATTGCTTTAATGGAATAAATCATATCCTATCATAATCACTCACACATGTATACATATTATAATAGATATTACAATTGAATTTAAATTTTTGATATTTATTACTTTATAATGAGATTCATAAATTAAATTATTTTTAACAGTATCCTATATGATTGATTTAAATGTGGTATTATTTACTAATTAGAAAAATATTACTGTAAAACAATATATTATTATCTAAATTATTATTGCTATAAATATATCAGAAATATTAATGATAAATCATGCATACGAAATTTATATTAATACAAAATAACTGTAAATTATCATTCTTTTACAAAATATATATGTTTTATCATTTCATATTCAATAATATTTTGTGACTTTTATATGGTGAAGACCGAAAAAAGTAGATGGAAAATAGTAAAACTATTGATTATTTATTATATTAAATGAAACAAATTCGGTAAGTTTGATATCCATATAAACTATACAATATTCTACAATTATAAATATGTTTGTTGTCAACGTTATTAAACTTATAATGTAATTTATATATATTTAAATTTGGACACAGTAGTAGTTTTCGTATCAAGGGTATAATGTTGACAATTACGCATGAGTAGAAATTTCACACACGAACCATGGGCGAGTGTCATAAATTCACATAAGAGATAATTGTCAACATTATATCCTTGATACAAACGACATTTTTTGTCACAAATGGACAATAAATACCGCATCTCACGAATTGTTAAAGAACATAACCTTAATTCTGCCAACTACGATGTGTCTGCGCATGTGCAGCGTGCGCAAGAGACTATAATACACAAATGCAATTTTAAAAATTATATTAAGAAATACAATGCTGCAGATTACTTGATGAAAATTATTTGAAAAGAGATGTTTTATTTTTATTACATATTGTGAAAGCATTTGAGTAATTCTAGAATGTAAATTTAAACAAATGTTTAAAATATAGAGTATAAAAATGCTTTTATTAGCGTATGTTTATATTTACTGAAATATTAATTAATTCGTTAAATTAATAAGACACATCTTTCAAATACATAAATTTATCATTTATATGTAGTATAGAAATAAAAATAAAAATATATATAGAAATATGTTTGTCTTCATTTTTATTTCATTTAAATATTAAATTATTCTTGCCAACAATTATTCATATTTGTAATTCACAACGAATTATTATTAAAATCAGAATATAATTGTTTCGAAAAACTAACTAATAAAATGTATTGCAGCGCCTATAACTCGGACAATTTGCGTTAGTCCTAGTGTTTTCAAAAATTGATCGAAAGCTCGATATGTTTTAGATATCAGGGGATTATCAAAGGACATGGTAGTTAATATAAACTAAGCCACATTTGCAATCCGGAAACTAGTATATATTGTTAAAGTGGTCACGACGTCGTCTTCACGTGTCCATTTGCTCCAGCGTCAAATGCTTTTTATTGAAATTCAATTTCTCAACGATCTCGAAGTACGATACATCCTCGAAAACGACGGAAATAACGTTGCGAGTGAAATTGTCGGCGCGTGCGTAAACACCGATGTAATGTATACAGGGCGGGGCATGTAATGGACGTTCTATGATTTGGACGCCACTAGAAAGATGAATAAATTTGCACGAATATATGTGATGGAAAACAAAATGAGGCCGCACCATGTTTTTCCGTCACCGTCTCGTCGTTTCCGTCCTCGTCCCGCGCAACACGCGTCTTCGGCTCTTTTATACTTCTCTATCCCCTCAGATGGCTCGCGTTAGAAACCGTTTTCCAATTATATACGCCAAAACAATGTCCCATTGTATCGAATGCTTGTTCATAATTTGCAACGACGATTGATTTACGCGAGCGAAAGAACGGCCGAAAATACAATTACATTGTCTCTTTGTCAGCCGGTACATTGTTTGAGCTTATCTATCGAAAGAAACACTGTTTTCCCCGTCTGCAATTTGTTTTGCCAATGCCGGCAACTATTTTCTACTCGTAAATGGCGCGAGTAACAAATTTGTATACATGATATGTGTCAGTAAACAGAGGTAAGAAAACGAGAGGACGAAAAATTCATTCAACTAATGAAATTCGCATTCCTATAAACTCTGCAATTCAAGTTGCCGGAACTATTGCAACAACAATAAGTACAACAGCGTACCTTGAGATGAAGAAGGAAGAGGATCTCTTCATTAT
>JABFPK010000977.1:0-13039 GCA_022817445.1 Habroteleia sp. ZL-2020
GTTTTCTGGCGTTCCCCTTTTCATGACCACAGTTTGAAGATATCCCTTCATACTTAAGATGCGTCGATATGTTCTCAGATTAACATTTCTGTCCTTGTCTATTATCTAACGAACTTCTATTAGCATTGCGGCCATTCCTATTTTGATTACAGTGCTGTCAATATAAACTGGCCTATATGCCAATTTAACTGTTCAGTGTTAGGTATGCAAATTTTCAACTGTGTTATAATTCTAGTATTTTTCGACAAAGAACAGGGGAACTTTCATATTTTAAACTTAAGTTTTGTATTTTTTAATTTATTAATGGTGATAACTTTCAAAGTTATCAGGTTTTTTGCGAAATAGTTCAGAGTAAATATAATAATGTTTATACAGTGAATTTAATTCGAATGAATGAATTTGTAATGAAGTTTATAAATAATGATCAAAGCAAATTAACTTATGTTCTTTAAATTACTTTATTCTTTTGCAGATAATTTTAATTAAGAAAAATTGTATTGCTTGAGAGGATCATCGTAGTATATAACCGTGATTTATATATAGTCACGGAGTTAATTTTTTTTAAACTTGTGATATGCATAAAATTGGATTAATCCATGTGAGTAATTCGTTTGCTTTTTTCAGTTATATATTGGAAGATATAATATACTGGACTTCCCACCTTTTTCCAACGATCTGTTTGAAAAAGTCCCGCCCTCTAACCCTCTATAACGATTTTTCATAACCAATATATTTATTCCATTTTCGAGGCAAATTTAAATGATATTACTTTTTAATTTTTTTCTGGAAAATAGACAAATTTTCATATAGAAGCATAAAGGCTATTTTGCTAAGTTTACCGGAAGTAGGCATATTCGATTTTGTCAAAGAGGTTATAAATTCTCGGTCCCGATTCGGAAAGTGGAAGGTTTAGCTAAACTGAAATTTTCTATTAAAATTTCATAAATTATTATATATGTAAAGACGGTATTGTGTCCTCTTCAAAAGCACTTCATTTATTAATTGTTTTTTTAATAAATATATATAAATAAAAATTTTAATTAATAAACTTCAAATACATGTTAGCTGTAATTTAAATTTGAAGTAAACTAAATTTCGCGGCTTATACAATATATAGGTCAACTTAGAAAAAAAACAAAACAAAAAAAAACAAAGACAAATATTTATATGACTACTTTTATTTTGTTTTCTTTTCCAGCAACATTGAAATATATACTTTAGATATTAAATAAATTCCACCAGAAAAAAATGTTATATTTTTTTTGGTTTATTTATTATAATCTACCGTTTATATCAAATTTCGATCTTATTAAAATTCAAAAATTAAATACACAACACAAATTTATTTTCTTATTTCAACTCAAAAATCGAGGTTCTTGCTTCAAGTACTAAAACCGATTTGAGCCAAAAATTGCCCAATATAAAAAACGGCACGAAATCGTGAATTTTAAACCGATATTGTTTAAAACATTCTTCATGAAGGCAAATTTTATTGTAACTAAATAATTTTTAATTTGTTATTCCCGTAGTTCGATTACAATTTAAAGCTATTTTTAAGTTAGTAAAAAAATGTTATTTGCAAAACACAAAGAGCTTTTTTACGAAGAAATAGGGTTTTAGAAAAAGTTTTTCATGCGTAGAAACTGGCTTAGAATTTTAAATTAAAGTTTCGCGTTCATTAAGAACATTGATTTAAAATTTCTTGTTTATTATTCTGAATTTGTCTTAAATTGACTTTTATTCATAAAATGAAACAGTTTAGACAAAAATAAGATTTTGAGTGTTTATTTTCACACGACACAAAAACTAAGAAAAACTAAGAAAAAATAAAACTATAGAAACAAAATTGATCTCAAATCGTGTGTTATTAATATGTTTTTAAAAATACTTTGTTCAAACAGTTGCTGTACAGTTGAATTGTTCCGTTAATAAGAGTTGTCGTGACATTTCATGTACAATGAAAACAAAAAAGTTGAGAAATTACTCTGCTAGCATTACTATCTTGCAAGTATATTTATAAACACGACATAATTATCAAAAAATGACGGAGAAAAAATTCATACAAAAATAATACGTGTTTGATTTCAACACGAAAATCAATATTTTAATTAATACATTTATTATAATATATATTCGAATTTAATACTTTCATAAATAATAATCTGAAATATAAATTACAATTTATAATTACTGTTACTGCATTTTGTAAGTGATTTATTTTCATTTATAGTTTAAATATTCACAAAATAAAACGGTATGATTTTCTGCCTGCTTTTATATTCATTAAACATCAACGTTATTTTAGTTATAATTTTACTTTATCATAATTATTAAACGTCGAGTTTATTCTATTCGAATCGGTTAAATTGTTTTCAAATGCGCGATTAATTTGGTAGAAATTTAACTCGTTGTACAACACACATCCAGGACTCTGGATACATATTCATGAATATACTTTAATATTTAAAAGTTTGGTTAGTTAACGAAATAACTGTTAATTGAAATTTCGTAACTTTTTATTACGTTATTTGTATGTTAATTGTTGATTCCGAAATTTAGATAACGTCTCTCGGAAGACATTCTCGAGTGCATCTTGAAGCAGAACATATTATTTATGTTCCAAACAAGCTTAATCTTTTATTAACTCTTCTCCTAAGAGAACGTTTTTAAAACATTTATATGACGTTTATTTTTCGTTGCCAACGAGTACCAAAAGTGGTATTTTTCTAAAAATACGTCACGAAACGAGAAAACAAATCCACCTTTAGCGTTCATTATAATTCCCAATGTTTGTCTGATACATAAGTAAATGCTATTAAACATTAATGCCAACGATATTTAAGGTTCCGATGCATTTGCAAAAGAAACGTTTCTGCTTGCGTGGTGCATTATTTATAACTTTTTTCTGAAGCTTTTAAGTCAGCGTTGTGCATATGAACGGTGTATATACGGAGCACAATGCAAAGCGTATACGTATAGCGTGTAATATCAAATACGAGAAGTCCAATACACTTGGTACGTCGTACAAATTGTATCCAGATAGCAACAGTTTTTGTAATGTTCCAATGACCTTATTGCATTGTGCGAATGTTCGATTTGACAATGAAGCATACGATACAGTCAACCAATCTTATTATGTCAGCCAACGTTGTCGCCGTATAGAAAGCATAAATGCGGACTAGTGATGTGTAATGTGCTTGATATTTCCAACATAATTATTATAATACACGCGAGAAAATGATCATTCAACTGATTTTCCGATTAAAACATTCGTTGTTCCTTCTTCGTTTCCTTCCAAAGAAATCGAGTCTTTTGAAAAATATTCAAAATAATTCAAATTCGAGTAAAAAATCAATAGTACACCGAGAAAAATGTTGTATGACTTTTTCCCCAAATTGGGGTAAATGGGTTTTATAATACCTTCTACAGGATTTTTAACTGTAAAATTTAAAAATTATTCTTATAGAAATCAAAATTAGCCGAAAAAAGGGGAAAATTTTGTTGAAGCAATTTATTTCTAATAAAATGTATATATTTGGATATACGAAAGTCAAACGTTGTTTTATTTTGAGTTAAAATATGCCTTTCAAGGTGAAACAAAATTACTCTAAATTTATGCTCGCAAGAAACAGTTGCCGACACTCAAGTGTGGCCGAGTGCGTTAAAGCGAACCACTTGAAGCGTGTGTCGAGTTCGAATCTCGCAGCGGTCCAAGTTTCGAACGAAATAAATAAATATATAATTATAGAATGATTATAATAATAATAATTATAATATAATACAATTATTATATTAATAAATTACGTTAATAAATCAACTAAATCGCCTTATAAAACCAGTTATGCCCAAGTTGGGGGACTTTTACAGTAGAAACGAGACTATATTTTCATACGTATTTCTCTCAGTATAAAAAATATCATTTTATGACGTTCTCCCAATCATGACTTGTATAATTATTTCCATTCTATTTTGCAGAATGTTTTAAGATTTAAATACTCTTTTTACGTATCGCGCTTGATCTTTTTGCATGCTTTTCTCAAATAGACTCTTTTTCATCGCCATTACGAGACGCGCCCGTGCGACGCACGGAGTTAATTTGCTTTAACGCGATAGTAAAAAGAAAAGCTTTATTCTATTAAAGTATATGTTTTTTATCGCGTTTAATCGCGCCTCACTTTGTTCCTTTACCGCCGACTTTAGCGTTGCCCAAGGGTCCGCTCTTATCTATCCTCTCGCGCCCCATTTGACAGAACTCAAGAGCCGGTATACGCGCGTTTTGAACCGCCGCGACCTTCCTTCCTTCGAGCTTATCGTTATTCGAAAACGACGATATCAGTTCGGGCACGATTTCGCGACGTCCGAATAAAAGTTGAAATGCCCGAGGGCACTGCGCAAAAAGACTCGGTCGGCCGTTATGATACGTCAATTATTTCGTCGTCGATGCCACGCATGCATGAAGCAACCTGTTCAACAACACGGAACTCGGTTAAATAAACGTCACCAATCAAATATTAACAAGCATCTGGTCTGACCAACCAGATTAACAAGCCAACCGTGATATGAGAACTTAAGCGCAGTTTCTGTTTTTTACTTCATCGTGCATGATTCTTTTTGCGATGAGTCGATTACGAAATATTGACAACAAACGAGATTTATTGTTTTCTATTAAATAATGGATGCGTGTGGGTGTGTGCAAACATTTTGTTCGAAAGCGATCGTTTTTAAATCCAGGAAAAATATTCGTTTATGTTTTGTGGCAAAACCTTTTTCGTTTAAAGATTAGTTTAAAGATTTATGCTGCATTCAAATTAACTTAAAATTCAGGGAGAATCTTCGTACGTGTCTTATATGTAGAGTAATATAAATCTCATTTAATCCTTTCGGTCCCAAAGTTGCGTTTAAGTCACATTTAAGAAATAGGGATTAACACATTGTCTGGATAAATGATTTTTTACTTCTTATAAATAAATTATGATATTATGGATTTTGATTAACTACAACCAATTTTCGACAGTTTTTTGATACATTTTCTTATAAAATATTAGTAATTAATTTTATCACAAGTAAAAAGATTTTTTATGCACTTTTGAATATTTTTCGGTGACCAATTATTTTAAAAAACGTGTAAAATTGCTTTTTCTTCAAAATACAAAATGAAGGTTTAATGAAATTGAGAACAAGTTTCGTATAGTTTAATAATTGAATAGCATTTTATTGTTTTTCACTTAGAAAATAAAAATTCACCTAAATAAAAAAATGTTTATTCCGGTAGATTTTAAGTAGATATTATACAGGTCTCCGAATCTACAACGAACTAATTTTGAACAAGTTGCTCAGAGATGAGAGTTGCAAGTATTTCAGCTAAGAGTTTTTTTTTCGTGCAATTTTTTATATTAAACGGAAAATTTTTATTAAATAATATTTTTCGTCGAGTTTTTATTTTGGCTGAGTATTTAAAGCTAGATTTTCCAGACACACTGTGGATACCAGTTTGATGTTTTGTGTCAACACTACACTTTCTTGACTTAAGAAAGTTTAAAGTAAGACATTTATTTTCTGGGCTGAACATTTTAGTTTCCTGGCTACATATTAAGACAGATTTTGTGTTGAAGTAAGAAATTATTTCTCCGTTCAATAAGGTCTTGCTAAAAGTAATTGCTAACAATAAATTTCGGAAAGGAAATAGGAAAAAAAGAACACAAATTCTTTATTGCTATTACCATTATTTTCTGCATTCAAAAAGAAAAGACGTTTTATCTTCCTTCCACACAATACCCGAAATGTTGTAAAAACCAGTTGCCTCGTTAAACAAACCTTTTCCAAAATAATTGAATACTTTTTTATAAAAACGCTTTACTTTTCTCAATATTATATTATTATACACACACATTTCACTGAAATATTTAATTAACAATTTGATCCGACTTATACAAAATAATTAATAAAATATAAAAAATTGTTTCCGTCACATGGAATTATGAGTAATTAAAATGTGTAAATAATAAATGACCTTTTCAATGTATTTTAAATCCTTTAAAAAATAAAAATCCTGACAGTCATATAATAAAACCCAACTGTTATTTTAAACAAACAATACAAATAATTAATTAATTAATTAATTAAAACTTAATTTCATTAAAAGATTGATTTAAGGTGATAGTTCAAGCGTTATTTACTAGATTAGGATTATTTTAAATATATTTGTTATGATAACGTCAAAATTTAGTTTGAAATACTCAGACGATTCTTTCACTCTGGGAAAATATGTTTTTTGTATAAAATAAATTTTTTGTATTGAATTGCTCCTGTAAGTACGGAAATAGTTTTTGAGTTGAAAAAAACGAGTTCAGTAAATTAAGAAAAATTAGATTAAAACCATTTTTTTATATAATACTGAATATTTACTTAAAAATAAATGCAATAACAAAAAAATGGTATTTAAAATCACCGTAACTTCGTTAAAGCAGACTCGCGTTATCACCTTAACCACTCCATATGAACTATTAATATTTTCTAATCAAAAGTAAGAAGTTGTTCTACAAAGTAATTAAAATTTCTAAATCAAAGAACTGTTACATTTTTATTTGGTACCACTACATCTTCGAAACAGTCAGTAAAAATCTCGTCGCGTCACAACGACAACAATCGCGGTCGTTATCTTGCAGCATTCGATTGTTCTAGCTCGTATAAATAATCGTTTAATAACGTCGAATCCCCAGAGAATCTTTGATCAATATAACAGCGAGTTATTTTTTACATGTAAAATCATATAGAGGGCGTAATTTGGTCCGTCCGAAAAAACTGTCGATTTTATACGCGACGAAGCTTTTTACACAAACACGCATAATATTAATTTACTTTGAAAAACCGAATTTTCGAGAGTAGTCTCGTTAATACGATTGCGCATATGAAATTATGTAAAACTGTGTATGTTTATGGCGGAATATTCATGAACGTGTATGTAAAGTATCGCGCTAACAAAAGCACACGCTTATATTATAACCGGTGTGATTTTAAATGTAATTTGCCCCTGAATAATATTCCGTCAAAAACATTGCATTATTTGCGCACTCGTGTCACATTTTAATCGGAGTATTCGCTTTTATTTGAGCCCATTTCAGTGTCACATTTTTTCGCTCATTGCGCCAACTCAATTTGCATTACGGATAAACAAAAATAATTTAAAACACATGTTTTAAAACACACAAAAAAAGGTTCGTTTTATGAAAGCATAAAGGACATTTTGACATACGCGTATAAATTGAATAAGAAAATCAAATATTAAATATAAAAATCGCGCGCAATTTTATTTTAGTGTAAAAACCGGTTTTATGGTGACATTTGAGTTAAGAAATTTTGAAAATTTGTAGATTTTACGTCATTTTAATCGCACGAGAAATTATTAAAATTCAATTTCAATTTTATGATAACGTATGCTAATTTAATGTTCGAAAAAGTGAAATAATTTTCGCGCGATGCAAATTTGGAATATGCTCCGAAATGTTTAAATATATATTTACTTTTCCTCAAATACGTTGAAATGGCTTTGAAAAAAGAAATTGCGATTTGACACTATTGATTGAACATTTTATTTAATTAAAAAAATTGTCGAAGAAAGTATCGCTGAATCTGTAGATATCGTTTACATTGATCATTATTTTTCACCCGAATTTGATTTTAACTTTATTTCGGTAAAATTTTAATAATATTTCAGCGAAATTTAGATTGGTTGAAATAATTTTCAAGCGCTTCGGCCAATTGAATAAAATTTGTTACAAATGTTTCTTCATACTCATTCTAAAGCTTCTTTTTCGACGTTAAAAGAATCAAAAATTCTACATTTACCGAACAATTTATGACGTTGAAATAGCATTCAATATTTTATATTAATTTGACGTTAAAACATTGACATTTAACAAATACGCGCTGCTTCAAAATTTATTTAACAATTTTTTTTGTTTAAAAAAAGTAATAAATTTATTTAGCAAAACATTCAAAATCAATGACGTTACATTTCTATTTTCAAACTACGTTTCCAAAGAAATATTTCATATAATATTTTTTGTTGCAAATAAAAATATATGTATGGCTTGAATGTCGATACCCGCGATATTTCCATCTTCCTCGATGTATAAGAAAACAGTTTCTGTCATTTGTTTTGCATAAAAGACTTACAGAATAAAAAGAGAAACAAAAAAATCGTTGCATTCGGTTGACAAAGAGAAATGATGCTTCGTTGTATCGACGAGTAAAAGAGCCGGAACGAAAGAAAGACGAACGAAATTAAAACCGTATTTTTGCGCATTTAATACAAACTTATTTTTTATCGATTGCGAGTTATTAAAATTCTAAACATAATGCCGAAACTTTCATTTAACTTTTTAACTCAAAATCATTAATCGTGATTAAAAATATACGCTGATAATAAATCTATCGGTCTCTGTACGTTATAATCTGTGGAGAATGAATTCAAAACTACGGTAAAACGAGTATTTGCCGCAGAAATTATGATATATCCAAAAATCGACCGAAGTTGGTACAAAGTGGTGGAGGCTCTTAGGCTTGTTTTCAGAAACTCCGAGTTTGGCTGACGAATCACTTTAAAAAGGTTCATTTGGGTCAAGAGAAAATGTCTTATTTTAACCGGGCGATCCTAAACAGGGTGGCAATGTGCAAATTTCGCTAATGAAAAGTCCATAAATGGAATGGAAAATAGGCAACGTAAACAAAAAAACAACCAATTCCCCAGCAAACACTTTAATTTTTTCCCCTTTCTTTAATTTAAATCGAATATTTTTTTAATTATCCTGAAATATTACAGTGAATATAAATTTTCAGCTATGCAATTTTCATTTTATAAAAAGACTATTAAATTATGCAAATATTGTATAAGATAAAGTGTCGTTGAACAAATAAGCAATTATGTTAAAAAAAATTGTACAAACGTTAAATTATAATGTACATACTTGGTCTACTGAAATTGTTTCATTATTAACGCAGCAAAAACAAAATGCGAAGTTACATTGCGTTTTTTGCTCTTCGGTCTATATTTTACATGCCACATTAACTCTCCATTAGTTTGCGTGTATCTGAAAGATATATGCCTATTTTTCTAGGTGCATAATTACAATTTTACCGCGTTTTTATACCGAATTGTAATAATTAGTAGTAAATCGTGCCGTTTAATTAGTTATTAATGAGAATTAGCAGCGGAACGAAAAAAACTGAGATTTTAAGTGGGATGAAGCAAAAGTAGCATTCAAGAGGAACGATACGAAATAAATAGTGGAATACAAAATGCCAGATTTTATTTTAAATAATAAATGGCATGAGTCGGATTGGAATGATTCATTAAATTCTGATATAAAAAATGTAGTAAACGTTGAAAGCATAATTGCATGTGAATAATTTAAAATTTGAAATATAATATTTGAATTCTGAATTCCAAATTGCAAATAGAAAAATATATACTCATTGAGCATTGTAAATAAATTTAATCTTGTTAAATTAAGTACGCGATTTCTTTAAATGGAAAATTTGTGTAAATTCGAAAAAAACTTGTAAGAACAAATTAATAAATTCTAACCATTTTTAAAAAAATTTTAATTATAAATCGTGAATGTATTTTTTGTTGCCAATACGAAAACGTGGATTTCAATCATTTGATAAAAATGAATTAAAAGACTGAAAAGTGAGCGTAATGCAAATGCTTAAAAAATGTGTATTGCACGTCGAACGTTGAATATTGTACATTGTCGGAAGTTCGTAAAATAAAGAGTGGAGCGCGCGAGTGATTGTAATCGCATTGAAAAATATTATCAAGAAAATGATACCGTTCGAAGTTATTTGTGATCTATTGATATTGTAAGTGATATGACTGCGATTCGTATCTGTTAGAAAGCTTTCGAAGAAATAATCCAATTTTATTTAGAGAAAACTTAAAGAAAACTAAACTACATATATAAAAAGTAGCTTGTACCACACAAGTTGAGCGCTTTCATACTTGCGAGAAACTCTTTTCCATCAAGTGGCGCCCACTACAACTGAATGAAATGAAATGAAATAATATCGGATTATTCTATTGTTAAATCAAATTTGAAATGAAAAAATCTGACTAATAATCGATAAACGGATTTATCTTCAATCAAGGTTTATTAATAGTTCACCAAAATAACCTTCAAACATTTTTTAATCAAAATATTTATAAAACTTTTATTGATAAACATACAATACGCAATAAAAATATTTACCTTTATTGATATTTATATTTAAAAATATTTGCAACACGGAATTCGACTGTAGCCTTATGTCTGAACTCATAAAATCAACGTGGAATTAGAATGAAAAAAGAGGGGAAATATGCCTGCAGTTCCTGAAATCCAGGTTAATTTGCTTTTTGGAATAATCGATTCCGTCGATAATCGAAAGTTTAATGACTATCAATAACGTATAGTCATTTTGGATCTACATAATGTTATGAAAGATAATGTTCGCGATTTGTAAACATTGATGCGGCGTTATTTCTACGAAAAATCAACATGGATTGCCTTCATATGTGAAATCTTAACAATTTTTATTGCATTTATTTAAAAGCAAACAAATTCGAAAATATTGTCTACGTCCACCGTAGATTTTACGTTGAAACAACGTAGATCGAGATCAGTTATACAATAAAAGTATCTAATCTAAAACATAAGAAACTCGCCTTTGCACACATAAATTCTAGATATTTTCATTTTAATAAGTCACGTAGATCCTAAGACCTGAACATAAATTTTCTCTGCGTTGATTCCAGTTCAGGATATAATTCAATCTCACGTTTTACAACATAAGAAAGTGTTTCAAAATACAAAAATGTTTTCTTTTGACAAGTGAATTATTAATGTTGTTACGTGCATTATTAACGTTATCGCTAACAAAAAAGTGTTCACTATTGATGGTTAACCTGGATTATCGTTCATTTCTGACGGAATAATTCTAATCAACAAAAAGCAAAATAAAAAACAATTGATCCCAAAGAGAAATAAAATCGTCGGAACTCGGAGAAAGTTGAGTCGAACGCGGACACAGGCAAAATCATTTTTCTCCTCTCGACGAGCATTTTCCGGTTTTTCTGAGTCTTCGCCGTAGAAATTAATTTTTGCGAACAAACTGCGGAGTGAGTGGCGGTGGGGAGAGGGGGAAAAAAGGAAAACCGTGATAAAAAGTCTAAGAAATAAAATGGTGCTCCTCGTTGGGTCAAAGGTCGATTTTTTTCTTGACTCTCGGACATTTTCATTATATTGACGGTAACTACGTATTATCCACGTTTTACGTGGATAATACGTGGACAATTAGGACGGAGTAAAAAAAACTGTCTTTTGATATTTTTTCTGTTAATTTTTACATGCGTTTGGATCAATTTTGAAATGCATTTGACCTACACGTGGTAATGTAATTTGAAAAGTCAACTTCTCGCGCAACTGCAGAATATTGTAATATGTACGAGAGCCGATATTGAAAGCTATTTTTCTCGATTCTAAATTTCAATATTATTATTTGCCGAAGTTATTTTCAGTATTACGCCACTCCACATCGCAAGATCAATTTCGTGATAAAAGTTCTTAATTTCTTTCTGAAAGTTTCATGCAATAGAGAAAATTATACATGTTGCTATTGAAAAGTAATATACGTATAATAGACAAAATTATTTTCAATGGAAAAGGAGAGCATTTATTTCTACATTTACTCGTAAATAGCTAAAGTAAAATAATGTATACGTTCTCCCTCAGTCACTTTTCACTTTAGAGGTACTTGCACATCAATGTAAAATAAACCATTTTTTAAACTAAGTTTACAAAACTTTATTGTTAGTTTAAACAAATTATTTTAAACATTATTGTTTGTGACAACCATAATATTTTTATAACTTTATTCCACACAATTTCCGGATTGATTTATAACGTTAAACTATTTTATATAGGAGTTTAGCTCAACCTTTAGTCAGACAGTTCTGAAAATTAACTTTTTTCATATTTTTTTTTTAAATTGCACCGTACTCCAACAATTATTATATAAGCATTTTATGATGATATCTCTTGAAAACATTATCACTCGGAATTTAAATTCTTTTCCACTGTTAACAAACTTTTCTTTTCAAATTCACAACCTTTTTAAACAATTTAACATTGCCTTGATAACTGCAAAGTATCTGCAACCATCTGCACTCAAGAAATTTCTTCTGCAGCATTTCAAAGTTTCATTCGTTTTGTACCTATGTTTAGAATAAAATATTTTTGTCCGATTTTAATACAATTTATACAACGGCAGACTGTTTTTCAACTTATCGAAAAAAGTTTCCTACGAAAAATAAAACTTTCTCAAACAATAATTCCATCCAAATATGAATTATTGTTTACCAATTCCCGTACATTTGCTGTTACAAGGAACTTTTGATTAAATTATCATATTATAAACAGGTGTGCAAGATCAATTGTATTATATTTTATATGCAATTTTTACGAACTGCGCGACGGAGCTTCCGTTATTTTATATACAAAACTTAAAAGTTAATTTATTTCCGTTTGTAATTTAATTAATTTTTCATCATATTGTTTTACTGTGTTACTTTTAGATTCTGTTATCTGAATTATACTTCAAACAAATCTTTAATTTATTCCATCAATTTTAATAAACTTATTTAAATAACCATAAATTGAATTATGTAAATTTGTTGTTAAATTTTTAATCAGAGTTATTCATTGGTTTGAAAACTTCTTCTCGCATTCAAAATATATTTCGATTATAAAACATTTCATGCACAAAAATGGAAAACGAAAATAATCGATTCAGTGTAAATATGACTCAAATTATATCAAATAATAAAAAGTAAATAGTGTAAAAAAGCAAATGAAATAATAAAAATATATTTTTTTATTAAAAAATATAACGAATAAATGAATAATTTTTATGCGAAAATTACAACTGATGGCTGTAGATCTGTTTTCAAGTATATAATGATGGGTGAGAGACCCTTGCCTAGTCATATTCTCCTATAAAC
>JABFPK010000978.1:0-13039 GCA_022817445.1 Habroteleia sp. ZL-2020
ATATATATATATATATATATATATTGTATAATAGTCCAACATACTAAAACAATAATTAAATTAATTTATAAATTTATCAGTTTGTCAAAAAATGGACAAATGAATTTAACACACATTTGTATTAAATTATTATTAATTTAATCAATTTTCACTTTATCTCTAATAAATAATTAATTTTGAAGATCGATTTCAAAATATAGAACTAATAAGCTATAATTTTATAAAAGTGTAAGATATAAGTTGTATTTCGCAATATTATCGTTAGAAGACGTTTTTAATCACATCACCATATAATCATATATAATATATATGCTACGATCGATATATTATGCGGTAATAGTGATAGTGTAATATCGCGAGGACCATTCAAACTGATAGACTATTATTGCACTTGTTTTTTATCCCGTTGGTATGTCATTCTTGTCCGTTATAATAACACCTTTATCGTGGCAATAACGCTACCTCGCAATATCAGGCATAATTTATCTGAGCAGCCACGCCTAATCTAAGCGCCACTTTAACAATTTAAGTATCAAAAGAGTGTGATTTGTTTCCAGATTACAGTATATATTTGATTATGCACCTTCTCGAGATTCCATTTATTGCTTTATCTTAGTTAAATAAAACTTTCTTTATGCAAACGAAATTAAATTTAATCCTGATTTCTATATTTCGCTATTCATATTGTAAATGTATTTTCGCGAATTATTCCATCTATTTCTTAAATTTTATCAATGTGGAACATATATAAAGGTAAGAAATAAACATAATATAATGTATAATGTAATAATTTGATGCTATATATATATAGTAGAATGATATATCTATATAGTAGAAATTGATCAAGCAGTGACCATGGATATAATCCATGTCCCGATCAGAAACGCTACCCTATCGGGATCATATCAACACCATGCGTTACATCCATGGTTTCAGTTCGATCAATTTACACTATTAGGCTTAATGTCTGTGTTAGATATCTGTCTGTGTTAATGTATGTGTTACAAATGGTCAATAACTTTATGTAATGAAATAATGTTATATAAAATTTAATTATATATATATTTATGGCATTAGGTTGTAATATCAGCTGCTGATGTTGGTATTGCGTCGGCTTGGCAATCAATTGACATTTTAACTCAATCAGAGGTAAGCTGGCTTCTGCTAGACCTATGCGACATTATTTGGATTTTTTTCTACTTTTTAGAATGGCACCAGGCTGGCATTGGTCTGACAGTATGGCGTTGCCTGCTGCTGGCTCGTGTCAGCGATCTAGCACCATTCCATTGTTTTTTTTCCACATAGGTATAATACACTCGAGGAAAAAAACCCACCACTTCAAAATGCACCGAAACTACCGAATTTTTAAACCATTATATTTCGGTTGAATATGATCCGAATTAAATGATACTTTGAATTCTGAATAAATTGAAGCTTTCTCTTTTCGGTCATATAAGTAAAAAATTTTTTTATTGCTGTACAAATTTGCAAAGTTAGACAATTTTTTTACACTCTTTTACTTCTCTTTTTCTTTGGATGGTGGCAGGGGGCAGAAGGGATTTTGCATCACGATAATGAACATGACCGCAAAGAGAAAGCTTCAAACTATTCAGAACTCAAAGTTTCATCTAATTTGGATCATATTCAACCGAGATATGACGATTTAAAAATTCGGTATTTTCGGTGTATTTTTAAGTGGTGCATTTTTTCCTCCGAGTGTATATATTTCAAATTATTATTTATCTCTCCTTTTGCCTTTCTCTTCGTCTTTCTTTTTCACACACACACTCGGATACACAAATTGGAACAAATTCTCATCTACTATTATACCTTATTAACAATCAAACATTTACTTTGTACTAGATGAGATGAAAAGAATAAAGACAAAATATAAAACAACGTAAGTTAATATTAATTAAAAATACGTTTATTTCCCTTTTGAGTTCAGTTTTGCAGCAATTCCGTAATTCATGTATCTTACCCCTGAAGTATAATTTTAAAAATTATATAGTTTTGGCATTTTAAAAATGATATTCAGTAAAGAATACAGCTATAAACTGAATTAATGATAAAATTATAGTAAACAAACAGTGTAAAGCAAAAATATAAAAACAATTGCACTTTAAAATATCCCAAGAAGTATTTGTGACCGGGCTTAATCATGGTCCAGACAGAACGACCCTGTTGCCAGAGAAGGTCCAGATTAGGTATATAATAGACTTTGATGTGGAATGCCGTGGCTATGCCAGGCCAAGACCCAATTTCAAACATGGCATGCCACATCAAAATTCTACTTGAGATGTAATATACATAATAAATTTAATTATTAATATATAAAAATCTAATCCAATATCATCTACATATTTCATATATATATATATTCTAATAAAGAAAACACTAATTATATTGATTTACATAACAATTCGCAATAAGAACTCATTCGAATCGATTTGTAAAACGAAAAACGGTATTAATTAACAATAAAGCTGTTGAAATGATCAAATATTTGAAATTCCATTATATTTTATTCATTTTAATAATTTAATTATTATTAAAACCTAACTAAAAAATAAAAGAAAAGAAAATATTAACGATTTCTAAAAGTATATATAAAATTAAATAAACGTTTTCTCTTAAGGAATATAATATTTAATTTTTATTTTTATAAATAATGTATACTTTTCTAAAAATCTATATGTAGTAATGTCATTAAAATTGAAAATAATATTAAATATCCCGTTTCATATATTAATTATAATATTAATAGCATTAAATTAATAATTATATATTGAATTGATGATAATACTTCTTAAAATATCAAATTATTTTCAAATTTTTTTGTCTTTTAATGAGATTTTTAAGTAAAGTCTTTCTAATTAATATACTTTCTTTCAAAACGTACTGCGTTCTTGCTTTATAGATGAAAAGCGACTTGGCAGAAGTAAAGCAAAGAGGTTAAACTTTTTGAGTGTAAGTCAAACTTTGCCAATATTATAATAGTACCAATATTATAATAATAATATATATATATACTATATTTCCGGTATGATCTTAAACTATTATATATGCTGGTTTTTATATAAAATCTAATTTATTTTGCAGTAGTTTATTTTTTATAATTATATAATAATAAATTAATATTTATTTAATAGTAAATAAAATTATTTTCCATTTTAGAATAAAAAACTGAAACCACGATCTCGTGCGAAAGAACGGTGTACATTGGAAGGGAAAAAAAGACTGCACGCTATCATAAAACGTGCAAACAACCCTGCATATGTTTGCGGCTTGCGAGGCTTTTAGGGTTTCATTATTAGTAGAACACCGGTCTCTTTAAATACACAATATAATATTATGGCAACCATAGAAAAGTAATTATTTACAAACGAAAAAAGAAAAATCGGAAAATATCACTTTGTAACACCTGAAACGCCACTCAAAACTGTCTTCGTTAAATTATATTGTTATTATTTACAGATTAAGAGCACATTTTATTAAGTCAATATTTTATGATGAGTCAGATTTTTTGGAAAAAGTATTGTGTACGAAAAATTAATGTGAATATTAAAGTTGAAAACGATTATAGAATAGCTATATCTTAATACATTTTTTAGTATATTTTTGGTAAAATAGGATTTTCAGTAAGAAATAAAAACGAGTTTCTGTATATATAAGATTTTATAAATAAGCATTCAATACTTAAAAAGCAGTTAAAGTATAATATAATAACGATGGGTAAGACAATTTTTACATTTGACACTCTGAACTTCAAATTAATTGCTCTTAAAATTGTTTACGATACCAACTAAAAATAATTTGAATGAGATTCATTTCGACTTTATATGTACAATAATACAGTATTTATATATAGTAATATATACGGTATTTACTGTATTATATACGCAGTAAACCTACTTCCAATATTTTGAATAAATATTTGTATTCTTTAAATTATTAAATTTATTAATTAATAAATAAATAATAAATAAATATATATCATATAAAAATTAAAATATAGTATATATTTTGAATAAATTAATGTTCTAGTATGTTTTATATGATGAATATAAAATTGTATCCGGTTATACAATCATTTATACAAGAAATTTATAAAAAATGAATAAATATATCATATATATAATATGCAAATAAAAATAAGGTTCAAAAATTAACAACTAAAATAAATTTAAAAAATCTATTAACAATCGGTATAATTATAAACGTAATATGCCACACAAACTATATAACATATTGTAATAGATTTTCAGACAAAAAAATATTTTCCATGATAATAATATTAAACTAAATAATGAATTATACAACTTATTTGTATTCTTTGGACCACTATTAAATGAAATACTTGTATCTTATAGATAACTATATAGTTATCTATAGTATAATATCTAACATATATATATGTATCTTATTTTCCTTATCGAAGATTTCGATTGATACTAAGAAATGGGAGAAGCATATAATTTCTTGCGAGAATTTAGCAACTGAGTTTGATCTCTGGTCTGTATGTTTTTTCTCATCGCTTGCTCCTCACCCGAGTCTTTACCCTCTCATTCGAGACTCGGGTCACTTACGATTGCTATAATGACCTCTTAAAATTTCAAGCTTAAAGCTTATCATTTGTCCTCTTCGATTCGAACTGCTTGCATGAAATCTATTTTTAATAAATCTCGATTTGTATCTTTTTATCTAAGTATCAAATGTGCCTCGCTTCATAATATCTTCATATGTATTTTATTTATTTTGCACATGATCAAATGTTATATTGTCACACTTTTAAATATTACGTAAAGAATGATAATGTTTGAATTATATATAAATCACTTATTTATACATACACTACAATAATATGTCTTCTCAATAAAGATTATCTTAGTAAATGGATCATTTTAATCCTCAAGTTGTTAGAATCGACTTGTACATTTTATATATATATAATTAGACAACATTATTTTATTAGATATAACAATCAATTATGATAAAGCAGAATACCTGGATTTTATTTAATGTTTTAAACTAATTTGTTTAAAATAATAAAAAAAATACTTTTGTTTAGTGATCATTGATAAAAAGTGCAGCTATTTTAACAAAATACATTTTGTTGCCAATTAATTATAAGATATTATTGAAAATTAAAAATTTTAAATTAATAAGCAGATAAATTGAATTATCTAAATGAGTTAAATTAAATATGATTTATAATTTACAAAATACGTCAATATTATTTGTGTTGAGCAAAAAATGATTTTTAACAAACACCTCATTAATCTATTAAAAATAATTTACAATTATATTACGATCATAAAATATAATTTATATATAATTTTATTTAAATAAATATTTCAAAAATTTACAATTTCTTTTTTTATCAAATATTAGGATGGGGGCAATGGTACATTTGTTTTCGTATCTTAATAGTTGAAATTGAAAAATTTTTGCTTCTTCGCATGAAGTATTTAATAATTGCTAAAAGTATAAACGCTTATAAAAGTTAAAAATATTTCACGTCTTAATAAGAAAAAAAATTAATTAAATTTAAAACAGAAATATTATATTTTAAACAACAATCTCCAAAACCAAATGATGTGAGCTCTGTATTTATATAAATATATTTTTTTCCAATCTAATATATTTTCTAAAAAAATTAGCTGTGCGGAAATTATTTATGATTCACTAAAGTGGAGAAAATTGATTGAACTCGGTTAAAAAAATTGAAATAAAGAAAAGAAACCACGCTGTTTATTAGTTACGCTTGTGTGTGTGTGAACGATCGATAGAAATAAACTGAAATGGCGAGCAAGTGGAAATTTCGTGACGTCAACCGATTTGAAAGACGAAGGAACGCGAGGAGCCAAGTAGTGGCTCAGCAATGACCCATCGAGACCTCTGAACCCCTGAGTCTCTCACCATTCTGCTCGTTTCATAGTTCACCAGCCCAAACGCACATTAACACGTACACTTATTTTACACACCCATGCACATTCGAACAGCTATATGTCAAAATTAATTTTGACACTAACGACACTTTTTTATTAGAGTACATTATTTTCCACTTGTTTTTCCAAAGTTCCCATCATTCTGTTACGCATTCATATAATTTAAGATATTATAGATTTGATGAAGTTCCCTAACTTTTAACTTCGTTTCTATTTAATTTTTTGAAATGTTTTATGAGAAACTAAAATTTTGGGGTTTTTTAAAATTTTATATACTTCAAACGACTAGTTAAATTTATTTGACAAATACATCTTAAATATATCTTAACGTTTATTTTCTTGAAATGATCATATAATAATTATTTTTTAATACAAACATAAATTTATTCATCGTATGCGCCATTAAAAATTCATATTAGAAATTGACAGTTTTTACAGTAATCTGGTTTATAATATAGACAATTACATCGATGTTTGTTTATGTTTAAATAGAGAATGAGATAAACTGGGAAGAGTTATGATAAACGAGGGTTAGTGACTCTGACTTTCGAACAGTCGGAACATATTGCTCCCTAAGCCATAAAACTCCATAATCACGGTCTGTAAGTATCTGTTGATCGATATATCATTCGGAATTTCATTTTCTATATCTTTCTTGCGAGAACTTAATAAGTAAATTGACATCGAGTAACTCGCATCTAAGAGAATCTTCAGGGAACTACTTTTGGCGTATAGTTATTATTCATTTTTATGAGTTGAAGAAAAAATGTATATCTTATCATAGTGGCTTTGATTTCAGTGGATTTATTTCTGATCTTGACAGTTAACTTTTATTTACCATTAAAAAGCTAAAATATTTGAAAATGATTATATAATCAATGTATAAAATGCTGGGAATTATATAGTGTGTCTGGTTTTCGACACAGTAAATCTCATGTTGAAAATAATAATTGTCTAAAATGAAGATATTTACGAAAAAACTTTATATGTGGAGAAGAATTACAAGAACTTTATTTTTTATTATTATATATATATCAATTTTTCAAATACAAATTTTGTTCCACCATTTGCTATACATTATTTCTTATGAACCTTACTCGTTTCAATGAAACTTACAAATATAACTATGTGTAAAGCAATTGTTTTAATATGCAAATTGTACCATTTTATTTTTCATAACGTATATTATACATTTAATAGTGATATACTGTGCTCATATCACATTATTGCTATATTACATATTGCATTTTTGGTCTAATCTGAAATAAATCACATGATTATAAATTATAGTGAAAAGTTCGAATATATATGTATAATATTTATTATTTATATAGTTTTACTAAATAAAATAACATTAAATTTTGAAAACGTTTTGAGAAGATCTAAAACGTTTTGAAAACGTTCTCAGAACATCAAAATGTCCATCCAAAAGGAAGTTCTAAAAACGTTTTAATTTAACGATAAATAAATAAATAAAAAATATAAAACAATTAAATTAAATTACAAGGACTAAAGGAAGACGTTAATTCAATATTTCAAATTAACATTGATATCATATTTAGCAATTTTTGAATCATTTTTTATAAAGATTATGATAAAATATATATTATATTATTATAAAAAAATCGGAAAATTTTTAATTTGATAATTTCATACTAATTTTTGTCATACCGTTTAAAAGTATACTTTATAAAAAGTTTATTAAACGTTTTTCAGGAAACGTTATTAAACCAGTGACAAACGTTATCAAACGTTCTAGAAACGTTTTTTCGAAACGTTCTAGAAACGTTTTTTCGAAACGTTTTCAGAACTTTCTGTTCCATTCGGGCATATATAGTATTATAAACGCATACCTTATGATTATTTAATAAAAAGGAACGTTTTGGGCACACACATATTGAGAATAATTATTTAATTAATTATTCTCTCATCTAATTAACTTATGGTTAATATTTGATAATTATTTTAGATTAAATTAACTATTTTATTGTTTAATATTAATATTGTATTATATTGATACTGTGATACTACAGTATAATAGAGTTTTATAATCCAGTGCTACCAACGCATCTTATAAGAATAAAAAAATTGAGTGTCCATGAATCATCGATCACGCGTGTAAAAATTGTTCAGATTGCATCATAATTGAAAATTATTAAACATAAAAGTTTGATTTTGTTTAAGTAGATAATATTAAATTTGTGAAAATGAGTTTATTCATCTTAACATACACTCATACATTTTTAGTACTAATATATATATACAAATTTAACTTTCATTTTTATATTTCTATTTAAATTGAACTTGATAAATAAAAAAATATAATTATAAAATAACAATTATATATTTTTCATTATTTTATATTTAAAAAGAAAGTAATTTATTTATCTATTTTCGAATTTTGCAAAACAAAATTATAAAACTTTTAAATACAGTTTAATAAAATGTGAATTTAGAAAATATTATAAACTTATACATTACAAACTTATACTTTGTCCCCAAATTTTGTTAATATATATACTCTCTTATATATATCATGAAATTAGAAATGTTGCATAACAACTTTGAATTTTATTAATATTAATATTTCTGAATATTTTTTAAAATTAAATATTTGGAAGCTAAATAGCATTTTATTAAACTATTATGTAATTAATAGTATAACTACTATTAATATAACTACACTAAGTAATTTAAAAATTTGAAAATATAATATTATTAACCTAAATAAACAATATTAAGATTTAGAATTATTAATCTATTTTCAATTAAGTTATTTTAAGCAATATTTGTACTTTTGAGATTTGAATGAGTCAGTCGATATTATTATTATATATATATTAATAATATATACGTATATTGGCATATTTAATTAGTACTCGAATTTATAAAAACAATTATGTGTCGTTTTCATATTAAAAATTAATATATATATATTAATATTTATTATATTTAAAACTCATTTTAATTCATTTGCAGCTAAAAGGACCAAAAATGCATATTGTCGGTGTGACTTTTATTATTTATAATTTTCCTCTCCTGTGATGTGTATAATATTTTCGAAAAAGAAAACGAAAAAAGAACCTTAAAACTTTTATAGTCCCAGGGCCCATACATCTAACCGTACAGTATTGTTAATATATTATTAAAACATTTGTTTATTCTCGTTTAAATGATCTTAGAAACTTTTCTTCAAATTAAATCCAATTTATAGAAGCGCACCGCATAAAAAAAATTAACATATTATAAAATAATTCGTTTTCGTTTAATTTAATATTTAAAGAAAATTTAATTATATATAAATATATATTATGTTACATTTAAACATTAAACTGCACACATTAAATGATAAGTGACAAACGTAAACAGAAATTCGATGAATGAATCATTAGCTCGAGTATAGAAACAATAAATGCCATAAAGATTTGACGGGAAGTGGACTGACGATCTTTATATTGTATTTACTATTTTCCGGTCCTTCCTTGAACTGGCGCACTTTCATCTATATATATCCTTTAGTTACATATTTGCTATTTATCATCAAGAAACATTTTATGTGCTTTGTTTTAATAAATCTGGCTCAAAAGTTCTTGCAACTTTCTGTAATTTTGAGTATAACTTTTTATTAATAATTTCCCATATATAAGAATTTTTTTGTACTTGTATTGTACGTATGAAAAAGATATCTTTATCAAACATTGTTATGTAAAGCAATAATGTTTCCGAAATATAATTTGTCCATTGACTTTTGATCAATAAATATATATTATAATCTATATAGATTATAATATATATATCTATTTATGTCTATATTATAATGTGCGGGTATAATTAATTACGCATAAAATAAAATATTGTACTTATTGTAATAATAATTTGAGATCACAAACATATCCGTTTCAATAATAAATTTGCAACAAAGGAACTGAAATATAAATAACATCTTTACTTAAATAATTCTTGTTAATGTTTAACAATATATAGCCTATTCGTATTTTAAAACAATTTATTTAAATTGCGTTTTGAAAAATCTTTATTTATAAAGATAAACATAATTTGTTTATCGTTCAAATATTGCTCTCTTAAGCCTTAAAAATTACTTCTTGAAGCGATCTTTTTCTTAAATTTAAAGACGTGCATATTTAAAGATCAACATCTATGTCAAATAATATTATTATCTGAAATAGATTTCGTTTAAACTTTTACATTGTTTTTAGCATTAGTCACTCGATCTAAACTTGATGTTATTTATAATATTGTATAATGTATTTTGTAATTCATTTTTTATGCTATAATGTTATAAATAAATCTATGAATCTATAATATTATAGAACTTCTTTTGATTCAATTATTTTTTATTTCATATTTGCATAATGATGCTTACATAGGTTATTTTAAAATTTTTAAATTATATTATATTCCAGACGTTCTCATTTTTTTCAGTCTTCTTTTAACTGTACTTAAAACAATGTTTTGAAAAATAATTTTTTTAGCCATTCTTTTTTTCCATTAGTCATTTTTAAAGAAGGTTAATAAAAATAATATTTCACATATTTTTCAAAACAATTGTATATTTCATCATAAATTGATTTAGATAACGCATACCTAATAAATTGGAATATTAAACAATCAATTTATTCCTTTTCATATTTTTATAATAAATAATAAAATTTAACAGGGAAATAAATACATCATTAAAATTATCCTTATTCACATTATCGCTTATATTAGAAATCAATTTGAAGAAAAGAGAAACAAAACTACATATTTTTATTGAAGTTAATATATAATAGCAGCATCTTTTTTTCCTATTTTTGTTGAATTATTTTTCTCCCAAAATTTATCTGCTACAATATTATTTATCAAAAATTATAAATCAATTATCAAATTAAGAGTATCGCAAGCATGCTATTTCAAGGAAATTCGATGATTTGCGTGAAACAATTCCATTCGAACATAGGCTTTAAGCACCACCCAGTAATATATATCCCAGATGATCGGCTTTACAAGATTCCCACTGATTTTTTTCGGTTCCCATTTTAATACTACCTTCAAAATCAAACTGCCAGATTAATAGTCCGTCGAAACATTAACAGCGTGTTAAGGAAATCAAACAGAAGAAGACACTTTGAAAAAGCACTTCATAGGTTCTTGAATGTGCAAACTTTTCTCGGTACAAAAATACATAATTTGTAACAAGAAACCTGCCGAGGACAAATTGTTGAGGTAAATTTATGAGGCATTTATTACTTGTAATCTGCCACCCAACATGTCTATATTTTTCTATTTTGACACGCTTTCTTTAATATTACTTGAATTATATGTGGACCAAGAAAAAAGTTGTGAAAAACAAGATATTTGCTTCTTAGTTTATTGATAATTTAAAAACTTTCTGAAAAAATGTGCTAATAAGCCTGTTTAATTAAGAACATATTTGAACAATTGAATGATCCTTGGACCGTATTAAAATGATTGTTCGTATTAAATTCTTTCAATCAATAGCAATCTTGATTATTTATCCCATCAAATATAAGAAAACTTAATTCCAAATTATTCAATTACATTTTATCCTTCAAAAATTGTATACCAGTTCAGATAAAATAACGGATAAAATAATGTTTCTGGCATGTAAAATCGATATGCACCCTTTCATTTGTAAGTTATTTTATGCTCTTAATTCCCCGTCGAAAAAAACGTCACCTTTGACCAGGATCTCACGAAATCTCCACGTTGATGTTCGGTGACCTTATGCGGTTCATTTATATCGATATTTTGTAAGTCAGCATTAACAAGATTTATTGCCATTTAAAAACCGTGTCGTTTTCATAACAGTTATGAAAACCGTCGTCTTTTTTTCAGTTTTTTTATAAATGAGAGAATAATTTACGCAATAGAGAAATATATACATATTGCATAAATCTCACAAAAAATAATAAATTTATTTTATTTATATAAAAAATATAATATAATTAACATTCTTTATAAAGATTTAAATTCATTCAAATTCAATATTAATTAGAGAATAGAAAAATTTGTGCATTGTTACACAAATATTTTTTTTTGTTATAAACATTGTGTTTTACATTCAGTGGATTTTCTTATATTCATAGTGGAAAAGGAAGAGATTTTTCTATTTAATTTAATTACATGTAATTTAGTTTTTTACTACGCAATATATAGTTGAAACGGAATAGACTTTTTTTGAAAAAGCCGCGATGTTATTTTTAACACTTCTCTGTTATATTTTTGCATGTTTTATTTGAGAATCAGTAGAATAAAACAAATAAATATCTCCTCTGAAAGCATTAACCGCCGCTTAATTTTATCGATCTGTGGTAAAAAACTGTTATATTTATTTGAAGATATAAATATATGGATTCATACTAAACGTAATTAAATATTGTACCGATTTTTGTCATATTTTTACTTTATTCTCAATATTAGTTCAAAGAATCTAAAAAATAGATATAGTAAAATTTTAAACATTATATTGTTCTCGGTCTCCAAACACTTGAAACATTAAACCATATTTTCATAAATATTTAAGATTATTAAACTTTATTATGTTTTTAATAATTACTATAGAACAGAAAAAATAAACACATATGTGGTAATAAGTTGTATTACGAAAAATGTTCTTTTCTATAGTTGTAGTACTCCTTATTGCAAATTGTTTTGCAAAATTAATTGATATGCCATTAATTAATGCAAAAGTCATATGTAATTTATATTTTAATATATAATTTAATATAAAAATAATAATTTAATATAAAAAATTGGTTTAGAAATATTTGAATGATTATAATTTAGATCTTTGAAAAAATTAAAAATATTCCTTTCTAAATTTAATCCTTATTTTTAAATGTTATCCGAATTTTAATGTACAAATAGTATAAACAAATAAAAATACATAAATTTATTATAATAATTTACAACAATATAATAATGATAAAAATGGTCTCAAATTGTCAGATGATGTTTGTATTTATTTTAATAATATAGTTAAGAAAAGCATATATATAATGAAAATAAATCTCATACGCAAAAATAAACGGCACATTTATATGTTCAAAAAATATTGTAACAAT
>JABFPK010000979.1:0-13028 GCA_022817445.1 Habroteleia sp. ZL-2020
CAGCTACAAATTTTTGTTTTCCATAAAAACACATTCCCACATTATTCCACAAAATCCAAGATTCCGGCATGGCTTTAGATGCAATTTTATATTTGGATAAAGCTACATCAAATTCTTGATGGTTCTAAAAATTGTATTAATATAAATTTAAATTGTTTCTGAATATTTAATTATAATTAATACCAGGACAATATTTTTATTAATTTTATTTAATAATTAATTTAAATCTATTGAAAATATCAAACATATCGTGTTAATAATTTATTAAACAAATGTTTTTAAGAAAGTATATCACTTTCAATTATTAATACATATAATTTAGTAAAATAATAAAATTTATTGTTTTATCAGGATATAATTTTAATTATTTTTCATTTTGTTAAGTATAGTAAGTAGAATAACCTGCATTATAAAAGCCATTGGAATAATGGGTTTTGTGCAGTTTGGAAACATAGCTAAAGCTGTTCCAAATTGTTGAAATGCACGGTTATAATCACCCAATCTAATGTATAATAAGCCTAATTCCAGCGAAATATCTTCATTTTCTGGTACAAATCTAATTAAAAAAACCGTTCATTAGACATAGTTCATGCAACATAATACAATTTTAATTGCACGTATACCTTAACGCAGCGGTATAAACGTCTAACGCTTCTGTGATTTTATTATTTAAGACGTAAAGCTTTCCCAATGCAATGTATGGTTCCTGGTTTTTAGTCAATTCAATAGCTTTGTTCAAGTATTTTATAGCATCGTTGGTTTTATTTAATTTTATTAAACTTTCTCCTAATATATTTTGAAATTTAAAAACAGTAACTAGTTAATAATATTTATGATTATCAATGCCTGCGCTTTAAATTAGATAATGCAATTCTTTAATCAAAATAATAAGAGCGTTGTTACCTAAATTATAATAAATTTCCCAATCATTTCTCTCAGATAATTTTTCTGCCTCAAAATAAAGTTCCACCGCACGTTCGTGATTGCCTAAAAGTGCCCTATGGATAATTGAAATGATTAATGTATGCACGAGATAAATAAAATAGTTTCAACACGGTCAAATATCTGGAGAAATACACATCGGATTATTTTTAATAAAGCTTTCAATGATACCAACTTTGACCTCTTGGTAGTGCATGAAAGTATATGAAGTGTTAAATAAAACCCATTTTTATATTTATGATTTCGTTAGGACAATTTTAAAATTTTAATTAGAAATTTTGCAATAGTTTTAATAATTTCTTATTTAATGATAAAAAATAAACAAATTTTTCATTAAAAATATTTTTAAAAATTGGTAATTTTAAAAGTTATTATCATTTATGAATAGCAGATTTACAACTTGGAAATGGATTTGATAGTTTAAACATAATTATTTTTAAAAATTTTAAACGGGATTTTTTTTATTTTTGATCCATTGTATATTTTTTGAGATCTTTAACCGTATCCAAAAGTTTTTTACATCCTGTATATTATTTAATAACGTCAACGTTATTAAACCTATTTTTATGAAATAATTTTGAAACTAAGCATAACTTACAAAGACTTTGCTACTTGTTTTACGTTGCTGGGGTTAGTTGAATTGATATTGTAACATTTAGTGAAACATTCTAATCCTTCCTGGACTCGTCCTTCTTTCCTTAAAATAATACCCTGCAATTATGTAACAGTTTATTATCCAAATATCATATAATATTATAATATAATATAATTTTCAAATAATAAAGGTTTATATACAAAATCATTCTCAAAATCCTTTGAAAATTATTAATAATAATAGAAAAAAAATTGATAAAAATTTTAAGCAAATCTAATAAAATTTAATTTTGTTATTGTGTTTAATGTATTTAAAAGTAAACTATTTTAAAAATATTTTCATATTAGCAAGAAATTCATAAAATTGAATTCTTTTAAGAAATTTTATAGCTAAAAATGTTTATAAAGATAGTAATAACGATTCTTTATATAAAGTAAATGCATTTTAATTACCTTTAAATAATTAGCATATTCATTGTAGCCATTTGAACGTCGTAATTCGTCTTCGATGTATGTTTTACAAATTTGATATTCGTGTCTTATATAATGTTTATGAATTAACCAATTTTTAGACTCTATTGCTGGAATATCCGGTACTAAAATTAAAAAATACAAAGTATTTAATTTATTAAAATTAAATACATTAATATTAATTAATACAACCCAAAAAAAGAAATTTAATTATTTTTCTATATAATATGATAAATTATTATTAAAATGTTAATAAAAAATCAAATAATTATATATAATTACTTTATAATATATTTTCATAATTTAACAGCATATTTCTCAGAATACGATACCTTTCGAAGATTCGTCAGCTCGTAGAAGATTCTGTGATACCGAAGATCTTTGAGATACCGCTGATTTTTTTACTTGGCCATTACTCTGATTTAAATTACTTGACATGATTTAATTTGAATTTGAAAACTACTTGTTTACTTTACAGATTAATATTTAAGACTAAATATATATTGTAGATTTCATGCTTTTACTGTTGTTCTTAAAGTAACTACGGTAACGAAGTCTCTAGGTAATTTTAACTATACGATAATCTGTGGCAAATATGAAACTTTTCAGTTTAAATATTCTATATTGAAATGGAAACATTATTTCTCGGATTATATATGCTTTTCATATCTTGCAAATTAATAAAATAATTAATTAATACAATACACAAATTTGTTTAATAATTATATTGAAGTTTTAAAACGTAATCAATTTGTTTTAAAGTGAATTAAATTATTTTAAAATATTTTCTATTGCTATATATAAATAATTTTTTTTTAAAATTGTGAAAATAATGTAATAATCATAGTTTATATATTCAACTATAATTTAGGTCAATGTATTTCACGTTACACAATTTATTTTAAAACAGAAGTAAATGAAAATTGTAAATATCTCCCATTTTCTTCATTCTTTTTATTTATAAATTCTTATGCTAAACTAATAAAAAAATAATTAAGAATTTCTATATTTTTCTTCTCTCGTAAGTATATAATAATCTTTTTTGTGCAAGGCGATCGAAAAAATATAATATTATACCAGGAAAAATAAGTAAAAGTTTAGATGTTTGATAATATAATACTAATTGATTTATTATGTAATAGAAACAATTTTGTGAACAAATATTATACTAAGATAAGATAATAAATTCACGTAAAACTGTTAACAATTCCAAATAGTAAAATAAAAATGCTGGAAGATATTTAAAAAATTATTCATTATTTATATAATTTTTAAGAATGCGAAATAATTTAATCAATGATTTTACAATTGGTTTCTTCTTAATTCTAAACCATTTTCTGTTATACTTATATTGAACATTTTTCGCATAATAAATTTCTCCAATGAACACACATGTTATAATAATCAAAGATGACATATATATTATGAAAATTAAATTTAAATGCTTCATAGTAAATTTGTTTGTTTTCTTCGATAATATTTTTTGTTCCAGTTGTCTGTACTCAATCTTTTTGATAGAAAAAATATCGTCGTTATACCATTTCCTCATTAAACCAGCTTGTAAAATGCCGGATAAAATTTTGTTAATTCTTTCTAAATAAGGAGAATTAGAACGACTGACGTATGCTAACCAATGAGATCTGATACATTCTTCTATACAACGAATAGTTAAATGGCCATCATCGTCGTAATTGTGAATTAAATTTTCGAAGTCCAAGGAATGACTTCGACCTAATAATGCAGAATTCTGATTTATACGATTTATCATGTCGTACGTTGTTTCATTAGTAATTATCACTTTTAACTGTTTTTTAAGAAATGAATCTAATTGCGATCCTTTTGTAAAAGTAAATGGCTTGAAAAATACAGAAAATTGTAATTACGAATAACTTTGTTTGAAAATGTGTATACTAACATAAATCCATTCATTTACCTGTAAATTTTTATACTTTGTAAAAATATTAATTTTTTTATCTTTAATTTCTTGTAAAGTGTTTATTTCTGGATACTTTATAGGTTTATAAATGTAAGACATCATGAAACTTTGATATATGCAATATATAATTAACGAAACCAGCCCAATGGTAGTTAAAAATATATAACCTGAAATATATTTCATTAAAATATATTTTTTTGAAAAGTTAACAGAGATTGTAATATACATAGTTAGTACTTCAGTTAAAGTATGTTTAACTAAAATTTTTAACGTATGAGAGAGATTCTATTACTTTTTTATCTCTAACTTTGAAGAACAAACTTTAAATTTTGTTTAAAAAATGTGCGTAAAACTTTTAATTAAAAGTATTAAACATTTCAATTAGAGAAATGTATACTAAAATTTTCATTTTATATATTTATTTTGTAATTCGTTAACAAAGTATATCAATCGATTAAATTGTTTTATATCAGAAATATTGAATATTTATCATATAATATTCATTACCTGAAAATTTCCAAGTTATGAATTTTGTCATTTTCCAGGAAAGCATAATTATTATGTTATAAATAATTAAAATTGACCAGAAAAAACTTGGAAAAGGAAATAAAATAATAATTGATTTAGAAACATAGCCAGATGATTTTGTAATTAGAACTAAACAATCGTGAAACACCGGGTGAGTAAATTCAAATCTATAGTCAGTATATCGTTTCACGAAGTATTCAACCATCACTAAATCAACTTTGTTTTTTTCTAGTTCCCTTAGAGCAGCGCTATAAGGATCTTTTCTGCTTTTTTTAAAATATTGTAAATGAAATGTTGCATTCATCATTTTTTCTAATAACTTTATAATGTTTACATCAACTCCTTTAAAATTTTTTTTTCCATTTATAGTGGACATTTTCGTCGTCACAGAATTAAATACCATCGCTTCAATAGGATACTTGTTAAGGTTTTCAAAGTTCTCAAAAATGTTTTCTCCAGATATGTTATTACTCAACTTGAAATGCTGCAAAACGAAATTTTTGTTACATTAATAAATTTTTGTAAACTGAACTATTATATTAAATAAAAACTATGTTGTATGAATTTAATAAAGTACCTTATATACAATATCATTGAAGAAAACAGTCTCAATTTGACCATATGTGCCGTTTTGCAGAACAAATGGTAAATACCTATAATAAAATTGAAATGCATCCTCCACAAAAGTTAATAAAATTTTGTAGACGCCGTTTATTTCCCACAAATTATTAAACAGCTTTTTAAAAATTTGCATATCCTTTACGTAATCCGGGTTACAAAACACGAGGATGTAGGTATTTTTGGAATTCCATACATTTTCGTAGGATATATAAAAGTCGAAAAATTCTGATTCATCGTTTATAAAAATAATCCATTTGAAGATATAGTTTTTTGGAGTTGATAGTTTCTCAAAATATTGCAAGTCAAAAAGTAAGACAGTTTCGTATTGACTTGCAAGTGCTTTTGCAATTTTGTTAGATATATAGTTATTTTGCTCCCCCCAAGCTGACACTATTGTACAAACATAAGTGCTTTCTGGGAAAGATCGAACTTTGGTGATTATTTTCATTAAGGAGTCGATGTTTTTATTTATATCATTCATTTTGGATACATAATTTTCAGCGTGTTGAAAATAGGTCAAATTTATATTTGTTGTTGATAATTTTGGAAACAATAGATAAAATAAGATCAAATAGAATATTTCCATCGTTCTAGGTTGGTAAAACGATTGATATTGTTATTGGTAAAATAAGATATCGTGGTTTTTGATCTGGCGTATGATCTCTGTTAAAGTTTAATGATCAGTGTAATTTTACCGTCAATAATAAATCACCACTTTTATTTTCAATAATAACTAGAATTATACAAGCATAAAACTTATATTTGTTATGTTATTTTTATTGTCAAGTCAATATTAACAATTTTTTTCGATTTTTGTGATGTGTAAGAAGATAACAATAATAAAACTGAAAAGATTATCTTTCATATTTTTTAAAAAAAAATTTGGAAATGAATTTGAAAATGCACAAGAAAATATAAAGCATGTAAATAAGAATGATAAATAAAAATTGTGTTTATTAAAATTCATATTCACATTATTAATTTCTTTCTATTTAAGAAGTATACAAAATGAGGAAAAATATAATTCTGTAACTTATTCCCAGCATTTCTTTTCTTAATTTTTATTAATTTTCGATATTTAAGTTTCTTTTTATTTCTCTTATTAAAGTAAATTTCTAATATTAATATGAACATAATTGCAATAAGTATATAAATATATACTTTAAAAATTAAACTAAAATGATTCATGGTCAGTGAATACATCCTCGTCGCTGAATTTAAGTAAGCGTGCCTTTTCTCATTTCTAGTAACTAAATCTAAATAATCATTATACCACTTTTTCACAAGTCCAGTTTGCTGGGCTTGCAATAAAATTTCATTAATTCTTTGTACATAAGGTGAATTTAGGCGACTGACGTATGCTATCCAATAAAAGTTTGGGCATTCATCCATAATATGCAACAGTAAGTGACCATTTTCATCGTAGTAATCTTTTAAATTTTCAAACATGAAGGTATTCATCCTACTTAAGACAGCTGGAGATCCTTGGAAATCATCCAAAAATTTGTAAGTTGTTTTATTACTATCAATAAGTTTTATTTGATTTCTAAGATTTCTATCAAGTTGAGAATCTCCAATGAAAGTAGTAGACTTCAAAATTCAGGAAAATAATTATTAGATTCAATTTAAAATTTCTAACAATAATGGCCTAGTAAATACTTCGATTATATTTTTATTTATCCTAAAAATTATAGTATTAAGATTAAAACTAATATTTACCTTCAGATTTTCATATTTTGTAAAAATCTGAACATTTTTATCAGCTACTTCCTGTAGAGTATTTATTTCGGAATATTTAAATGGATTGTTTAAGCCAACTATTAATAAAGAGTTATACAATCCTCCAATAACCAATCCCAGTAATAAAACAACAGATAAAAAAATTCTCTGTGAAAAGGTTTTTGCATTAGGTAGAGGTTGTAATATCAGAATTAGGACATCGGTACAGAACAAGAAAAGGTACTCTAATTTAGACTTAGATGTGATTTCCATTTGTTCAGTTTGCATAGAAAATGTTTTAATATAATACGTTTTTTCATTTCCTGAAAAGAATATATTTTTCTTATGTAATTAAAGGTTGAAGAGAATTAATAATAATTTACTTATAAAATTCAAATTTAAAATAAAGTGTTAACCTGAAAATTTCATAACAATGGTATTTGTTAATACCCAAGATACGGAAATTACTACATTATAGATTGCCAAAATTTGCCATAACTCTTTGGGAAAAGGGAGAAAAGGCATGTATGATTTGGGAACATATCCGGTCGATTTTGTAACTATACATAGCCGATCATAATTTAAAATGTTTGTAAAATCAAAAGAATTGTAATCGTCATATTCTTTGACAAAATATTCCGTCATTATTAATTCAGCTCTATTTAGTTCTATGTACTTTAATGCATTAATAAATGGGTCAGCTTTCTGTTCATAATAATTTTTAAGTACTAAAATGTCGAAAGTTGCATTCATTCGATCTTGAAATAACTGCATAACATCCCAATCTAATCCTTGCATAATTGTAGTGCCATTTGTACGATTAATTTTCAACATCAAAGATGAGAACGCTATTGCTTTTATTGGGTATTTGTTGAGATTTTTAAAATTCTCAAAAATATTTATTTCGCTGATGTTCCAGTTTAAATTATAATTCTAGAAAATATAATGCATATATTAGTGATGTAATTAATTATTTGAAAAGTTTAAGAATAAAATCTATAATGCGTAATAAATTTAAAACTAATTGACTGAATAAATGCTTATTTAAACGCAAGAAAATGACTAATCAAAACAAAGTAAGAAAATAATTATTTAAATGAACAAAATGAATTAATGAAGAAAATTTAAAAATATATGTAACACACATTTTTCAGCTTGTTCAAAAGTTTAGTTTAAACTACTATTTTTAAAAACGTATTGTAGAATTTAGTAAAATTTAATTAAAGATATTTAATTGTTATTGAACTCAATTCTTTGTTTCGTGAAAATAGGAACTTCGGTAAATACAAATAACATTTTTAATAAGACAAAATGTTAATTATTTTTAATTATCTATTAAAAAATTATCATTTTAGACAAAATGTCTAAAAGAAAAATGTGTGTGCTTTTTATCGTAAATTAAAATAATGTAGTTTTTGATTAATATAAAAAGTGAAGGTACTTTTTATTTTAAAAAAGAGTTTCAGATAATGTATTTTCTATCAACTAAAAATAAGTTTTCTTATTTACCTGATAATCAAACTCTTTAACATAAATAGTTTGAACTTCACCATAAGTTCCATTAATAAGTCTGAATGGTAAATATCTATAATAGAAATTGAATGCGTTTCCCATTAAAGTAATCAGAATTTTATAGACACGCTTTTTTAGCCATAAATATTTGAAGAAACTGTTAAAGTATTTCTTGTCCTTTATAAAATCTATATTACAAAACACAATAATATAAGTACTTTTAGGATTCCAGATATATTCGCTCCAAGTTATAAATAGATCGGAAAATTCTGAAGCATCGTTTAAGAAAATTATCCAAGTACTGGACGTCTTAATTCTCTTATTTTTTGTTAAATTACTCAAATCAAATTGATAGATGGCTTCGTAATCATTTGTAAGTATTCTTGTTATTTTGTTCCTAATATAATTATTGTCTTTTCCCCAACCTGATATTTTTAAATGAGTATTCATACTTTCCGGAGAAGAGCGAACTAAATATACTATTTTCATCAAAGTGTCAATTCTTTCATTCAGAAAATTTATTTCTGATATATAATTTTGAACTAATTGAAAATTTGTATAATTCGTTTCTCCAAGTGACATAATACATGACAAAAGTAGGTATATTCCAATAAAATATATTTTAATCATGCTTCCAATTTTGAAGCTATTGGTGGAAAGAACGCGCGCGTGTGCACATGTATAATTTTTAGTTTCAACAAATTGATTTTGTACGTTGGAAATAAACTCAGTGATTTGACAGCAGATAGCATTTGATTTTATGTGTAATGATTATTATATTTTAAGGATCATAAATATTATATACTGTTAAAAATAAATTGTAAATGGCAAGAATAAAATACTTTTAAGATACTTCATTTTAAAATAAGAAAAAGTGAGATTTATGTTTTTAATAGATATCCACATTAAACTAAACTAATTATAATAAATAAAATGATAACAACAAAGATTCTGAAAACTTTAGTTCCGACGACGCATATACGCGATCATTACTGGTCCGTACAATGGCCAACTTGCAAATTGTATTTTAAATTTGTTTATAAAAATAAAATTATATCACTTAGACACCTCTTAATAATAAAGTGATATCTCAAAAACCATTATAAATAGTGACATAATAACTTCCCCTTGCAAAAAAAATAGACCATTCGAGTAATTGTTGAAAAAAGATATCGCGAATAATTTAACAATATTCATCAATTTCAAGTGCCCAGATTTCAGGTTTTTGGAACACAAACTGAGCATAGGAATGAGCATTTGTTTAGCCAATTATGTTTCCGATCGTATATAATTGTATTTGCATGTTTCTGAGCAATCCTTCACCTATATAAGACGTTTTTTTGCATCTTCACTTATTTCGTGAACATTTTTTAAATCGCCTAAAAATATTATCGAAAAATGAAATATTTTAAAATAAAAAATTTGGAATTATAGCGGCTAATACTATTAATTTAATCTATATCTAATGAAGAATTTCTTGTA
Source organism: Habroteleia sp. ZL-2020 (assembly GCA_022817445.1). Lineage (NCBI taxonomy): Eukaryota > Metazoa > Arthropoda > Insecta > Hymenoptera > Scelionidae > Habroteleia > Habroteleia sp. ZL-2020. The sequence continues at coordinate 9,806 of JABFPK010000979.1, forward strand.
AAGATTTGAATTCTGCATCAGAATAAAATATAGTTACTTGTATGCTTGAGAGTGAATAGGAAGAAAATTCAACTTAATATTTCTGAAATCCGACTTAAAATTGAACATTTTTCCAGAGACCTTCTTAATTACGAGTGGTCAAAAGAATTAATGTTCCAGATCTTGCCAAATTCAATATAAATGATATCCATAATGTGAAAGAAGATAGAAAAAAAAGAAGATAGAAGATAGAAAGTATTTTTAAAGACACTGAATATATAGCATAAAAATGGCACAAAAACCTCGAAGACCATTTATCTTTTGAAAATATTCACGGTTTTCAGGTTTTAATGTTATTTATAGATAAACTATGAATAATGTATCCAGTTACATAATAATTAACAATATATGTATAATATAATTAACAATGTAATTGAAATTAATAATATTAATGTAATATTATATTTAATAATAATAAAATATAACTTACTTTTATTGCTTCTTAGGTGCAGTGCTCTTCTTCCCAGAAGATGGCCCGCGCTTTCACAAACAAGACACTTTACTACTGGTTCACTGCGTTGCTAATTGTAATGTAATAAACTGAAATAAACATAATTTTTACAAAAATATTTATTTGTTTCTCCTCATTAAACTTTTTTTTCAAAATTGGAATAAACCAATTTTAGGTGTACCAATTACATTATGACGAGGATTCGTCTTATTTTTCTTAAATTTCATATTAGTTATAGAACTGTGTGTGCCCTGCCATTACGACTTTTCTAAAAATTTGGAGGGAGTAAATATCTTTCTATTTCTTTAGTGTTTATTATTATTATTAGGGATGGTTCGATACCATTTTTTCTCCATACTCAATACTGTTAACATTTCACGATTCAATAAATAAGTAGATGAAAATAATTAGTTGAATTAAAGTTTTTCCTGATCAATCATTTTTGGTGCTGGATTTCTGCATATATATGAATTATAAAAAAGAAGCAAATCTATATATAATAAAAAAGTTTAATTATCCCTGGAGAAAAGGGATAACCTTTTCTCTAATAATATCATAAGATAAACCTTATGATATTGTAGTGAGTGGGAGAGTGTAATTCCAGCGCAGAAAGCGGGATATCGAGGGCATTGTTGGATAGTTTTTTTTTAATATTCAACATGTTTGTTTTGGTTTATACAGGTTTATAAATCCGATATAATGTATTTTTGAAGATATTTTACCGTTCCAAAAATTGTGTAGGTTTGAAATACAAATAAGTTTATTTTTGATGACTATACTTTTAATTTCTACTTTGCTTTGTTATTTTATTAAAATAGCTTCTTATTTTAGTTCAATTATATAAAATATTAAATTCAGTAATATGTTTTGTGTATATTCTTTATTTATTATTATTATTATTATTATATTGCGTTAAAATCATATTACACACAAAATAGAAAATTTAAATTTATTTATTTATAATGCTTTTATTTTGCTCTTATTTTCCAAAATAACGGCCCTTAATTATTATTACTTTTAAAAAAAGTAATTCATAATATTATTTTTATTATATAACAATTTGTTGCTATTCTATTTTAATATTAGTAGAAGTATTTGCATTATAACTTATAATTTTTTCAAATTTTATTATTCGATGGAATCCTAAATATAACTCATTGTACGTATTAAAAAACATCCAATTTATAACATTCTATTCATTTTAAATTTTTTTGTTTATTATATAGTTGGAAATATATAAATTGAAAATTATGAGTCATTTTTAATTATAGTAAATAACGGGAATATAAAATTCTGTTATTAATGTTTGTAAATTTAATTTATCAATGCTCTTCTAATTACAAATATGCTGAATCAAAAACGTGATAAAAAATCGTATATTTGAAACCATTAAAGATATGACCTTTATGTGTAACATATACGTAACACAAGAACCAATTTCTCGAATAGAGACACTTAGTTTACTTATAAAATATTTATAAAACGAAACTTTTTTTTCCTTCTGAATAGATTAAAAATATATTAAAAGTAAATTAAAATGTATATAATTAGCTTAGCATATATTTCTTTATATAAATACTAGCCATAAGACATTTTGTTTTTAGTTATACAATATATTTCGTTTCAGTATAATATATTCATATTTTTATAAAATGTTTAAGCTGCTCTGTATTCTTGTTTTGTTTAAAATCTCCCATGCGAAAGTGAGTTAAAATGAGAACAAATTGTCATCGAATATTTTAATTTTTAAATATATTTTAAATTATTTTTGTTTTTTAATTTTCACTAATAAATTTTGTATTCAAATATTAATTATAGTTAAATTAATATTTAAATGTACGAAAAAATATTACAAAAGAAATAATTATATTTGTATTTTTTCCCGTCATTTAGTTTTCGGAATACCCGGAATTTACTTTACCTGAAGTATTAAAACAATTTTCAGTGAGTAATTTAGAAATGTATATTATTATTTTCCAAATTATTACGTGGGCTACAATAAATTATGTAATATTTTAATAAATTTATTTTTATTTAAGTGCGATGATTGCTGTAATGAAGGTGTTAAAGATCCTCGTTTAATAGAAGTTCAAGAAAAATCGAATTCAAATTTGACACAGTCACTGCAAGCATTGTGTTCGTTTTACTATTCGAATGTGGTAATTATCTTTTACTTTTCTATTTAAAATACATTATTGTACATACAACAATTTATCACACATATGGTAATATTAAAAACTGAATTAAATTATAATTTAATATTTTTACAGGCTCGATTCCAGATAAAATCTGATGACGTAATAATGGTATATACAAAAATGTTTGTAATAAATTACATTAACTGAATTGTTTAGAAAATAACATCAAAATTTATAACAAAGTCAAAATTAAGAAACTTAATGTTAGAAAGTACATACTTAAAATCAAAATCACCTGTTACATTTGTTTAAAAAAATTTAATTGAAACTAAACTAAAGGCGTTAAAAGCAATTTTAAAATATGAACAAGAGTTAAAAAAATACATTTTATTGCATGATTATTATAATTTATTGTAAATATAAATTATTTTAGGTTAACTTTACTACTAAAGAGCAGCAGTTACTGAATATATTGCAAATTTTCCAACAGCACTTGGTAAATATAAATAATATTTATGACATTTGTTTAACTTCTCTCTCTATTTACATATTATTTATTTTTAAGTAATATTTTTCAGAGGCAAGCGTATTTAAC
>JABFPK010000980.1:0-13023 GCA_022817445.1 Habroteleia sp. ZL-2020
ACATATATGTTTGTGGATTCCCATTTATATAGCTTCATATATGGCTGCATATATGACACATGTATGGCTATTATATATACTAAATTATTGTTGTAAAATATAATTAATTTTCGATAAATTAAATAAAATGTAATACAAACAATATTTTGAAAGAATTGACTGGGTTTCCCGCTCGCTGAATTTATTTGAGAACCACTGCAAAGTTACTTTCGCGTCGTTCAACAATTGAGAACGAGACTGATGAAGGAATACTCAGCGGTGAGGTAGGTACGAATCCTAAGGAGAACTGGATGAAGCGAGAGAGTGCGTACATTGATCATGCCCACTGACTGGCATCCTGAATAGTTTCATTGCCTGTCGCTCTTTCCGTCTCTCTCTTTTTCTTTCTCGCTGCAAATCTCAAAGCGCGGCGTCACGTTCACCTACTACTCAACCATTCCCGGTTCATTCAGAATCGCAGAACGAGGTTCTCAGCTCGGCACTTTGTGATCCTTCTTTCGTCATTTGCATAATGTACTAAAAGATATACTTTACGCGATAGCGAATAACTTCGTTCAACATGCTGACGCGTATTTGAATTTTTACGGATTTGAAACAACTGGATGCTGCCATGACGTACACAAGTTAAAGATCACAATGTAGTTTTAATCCTTTTCTTATTCATTTAATTTTCAAATTTTATGAACTTTGGAATGCAAGGCTCTTTTATGAAATATGAGAGGCAAGGTAAATTATTATTTATTAAAAAAAATATATTTTTTTAAATTTAAAATTAAAGAAAAATGTAATTCGTGAACTCTCACAGAAGCTTGAAAAGCAGAATCAAAACATATTGAGTTTTTTGTTTCGTAAATAAATAGTAGAGAGATGACCTTTAGGAACAACACAAAATTCTTGGGACTTATTATTTTGGGACTTGTTTTGTTTACTTTGTCTTCACTTTAATTTACAAAAGTATTATTTTATATATAAGTTTTATCATTTTTATCATTTTATATATAAGCACTGACAAGAATCAATGTTATAATTTGCAAAAAATTATTTATACGTCTATTCATTATTTGTTACGCAAATTATAAAATAAAAATAATTATCAAGTTCTACGAAATACAAAACAAATTAACCGTTAGCATAATTTTAAGCATGCATTGTAAAATTACTTTTGTCAAAAATTGCAGAGATAAATTCTGAAATGAATTACAAAAGCACTCAGAAAAACTGATTGTATTATAAAAACATTCCAAAGAAAAATGTGTTACATTGTCGTATAATATGTAAGCCAGTTGTAAATTAAACGAATAGTTTTGCATTTGACCCGCGAGACTTTTGTGTAATATTTCTTAAGGCGAATGCTCAAGTCTGATGCAACGGCGTTAGAGTGTTTTTAAATATTATTTTTTTGTTATTGTATTTATTTTTAAGTAAATATTCAGACGATTAAATGTATTTTTATATCATTTTTTATCAGATGTATTAAATAAAAAAATTGTTTTAATGATCTAATTTTTCTTAATTTACGGAAATCGTTTTTCTTCCACCTCAAAAACTATTTCCGTACTTACAGCAATAATTCTTTACAAAAAATGTATCTTTTGCAAAAAAAATATTTTCCCAGAGTGAAAGAATCGTCTGATTATTTCAAACTACATTTTTATGTTTTCATAAGAAATATATTTACAATAACCCTAATCTAGTAAATAACGCTTGAACTATCACCTTAAGTATAAACATTTTATACAATTTTTTTTACTTCGCGTATATGAATAATAAATTAATTTATGAAAAGAACTACAAAAAGACAGTGATAGGATAATTATGAATTTTAAGCGATTGTTAAACAATTTATTTCAATTCAAATTGGTGTTTGCATCTGCGCAGACTAAAATAAATCAACATTTCACTTTTGCAGAGTTAACACCACTTATCGTGTTAAAGAGAACAAAACTTGTAAATTGGTACCCCATCTTAGAAACCCTTCAAAGAGTTCCGTTCAATTTTTAGAAGCCCAAAACGTGTCGTATAAAATGTTCCTGGATATAAATTCTAGGATCTCCTAAACCATATGTAAATAATTTTTAGCTCGCATGATCATATTACTTATTTAAATATAATTACGAGTTAAAATTCAAGAAGTGGTGCTGAAAACCATCTCTGAAATACGACAAAAACTACGTTTCGCAATCTTTATGATGAAATAAATAAAATAAAATTACATTCATTTCTACAAAATAATTGTCCTTCAAAATGTTTTGTAAACAAAATTTTAATTTTTCAAAAAAAGAACTAGATTTCTCTCTAACTTGTAATGATGTAAACATTTTCATGCGATTAGGTTAAATAAATAAATATGATAAAACTGGTTTTCAGACGATTTGTACCAATTAATTTTAACATTAACGATAAACTATATATTCGTGCAAACTTAATACAGCAATGTAGTATGAACTGGAAATAGATTATTATTATTAAATTATAGCACAGATCTAGATATAATTTACTTTTATGTATTTTTGAATTTTATTAGTTATATAAAAAATGTTCATTGTTTCAGCTTCTTTAATCCGATTAGCATTATTACTGTCTAACAATAGCATATGACCTTCATTTATGTGTTAGGAAATAATGAGTAAATCAAGTAGTTAACATAGATTAGAGTTAAGACTTAAAGTAATGTACTGAGAGGCCAGAGTTCAAATCTCTGGGATGAAAAAGTTCTCACATATGAAGTAATACAAAAAATTAAAAAAATAGCTTTTTACAAGAAGAAAACTACACAATTGTATGTTTTGTATGAACAATAACGTGAATTCGCACACTATTTCACATTTTTTTGAAATATTCTTAAAACTGATTTTGTTTTTTAAATATTTGTATCCATAACTTTTTTATAAATATAATAATGCAGAATAATATTTTCCTGAATTAAATTTTATAAAAATTGGCGTAAACAAAATTGCAATCGGATGAAAATTGAGTGACAGATTTTGTTTGAACTTGGAAAAAAGTGAAAATTAATTTCCCGGTTAAATCCGTTTTAAGTTTTATTTGTAGAATAATCATGTTTAGTAACAAAAGAAACAATGATTCTGTATATATTCCCATTGAGCAATGTCAGGGCCATAAGAGGGACTTTCTTTTTTAATCTTACCACGTTCTTTTGTCTTTTTTATTCGTTTGAAAACGCGACGTGTGCAGCGGTTCTATTCGGTGCGTGTCTCGTACGACAGATGCTCTCCTTGTCAAACATTGTAGCGATCTTCAGTGGTGCTTTTTTCAAATTAATGTCTTTTCCTTTTGACATCAACACAGTTTTGTATCCAGCATTGAATTCTGCGCGAAACCATCTACATTTTAAAACGTATGTTTTTGTAAATATGAAATGAAAACCCCACTTGGAGAAAAAAATGATTATAACCATTCTTTTTGGAACACGCAAAAAATAATATTTAAAATTTTACTATATTTTCTAGATTTTTGGACTATTGGGACCAAACTAAACAATGTATTAGACTGTATGATAAAATTTGTTACGTTTTCTGGGAGATATAATAGATCCATATATACTAAATATTTCTGGAAGTTGTAATCATTTCTACAGTATGGTCTAATAAAATTTTAGATGATTCTAGAAAATATAGTAAATTTTAAATATATTTCGTGTATACCATAACTATTTAGATCTAGTGAATTTTCAATCTAACCGTTTTTTAACGTTGTAAATACCACTTTAATAAAAATATAATTTTAAGTAATAATAATTGACAATTATATATAATTTTGTAGTGTAACGTAATAATTAAAAAAGTATAATCCAGTACAATGCCAATGTTTTTGGGACATTTGCTAGTTTAAACATGAATAATTGTTTCCTTATTTAAATGGCTTTAAAAAATTATATACCTACCAAGTAAAACACGGGAACTATATATTATTAAATTAATGTATCGTTTATTAATTTTTATCTCGGTCTTCAAAGACTCATTTTGCCAAATCATCTTTACGTTTATATTACGCGAACTGTGACGTTTGAAGCAAAAACTAATGTTTTCTTGCAAAAGAACATTTATTAATGCTTCAATCTAAGTCGAAAAGCTAACTTACCATCGTAACAGTAAATCGATTGCGTTTTAATTTATTGATCAATGAATTATTGCAAGATGACATTAAAGAATTCCAGTCAAGTTTTTTGGCAATACGTAAAGATATAAGAAACTTCAGTTTTTCAGGAGTATAAATTTTGTTTGATATAAGATTGAACTGAAAAAATTTGCAATTAATGATAATTAATACATTCATTTATATGTAATTTATTTTTTATTATAATGTCATACGCAGAATAATTAAATAACAAAAATTCAAAATTATTGTTTTTAGAAATAATAATTAATTATTTAAGTTTGCTCTTAATTGCAATAAAAAAATACTAATATTGATTCATTTATTATGTTTATTGAAAACAAAAAATTCTTACTTTGCAAGTTTTGTGATATTCTCATGTTGAAATTATTTTTCAACAACAAAAGATTCATTTTCTAATGTTTTTAAGTACTTTTAAATGTATATAAAATTCAAATACGTCAAATTTACTTGTATTGAAAATCAAGCTGTATAAATAGCTTTATTTTTCCATACAAAAAAGTTAAATCAATAACTTGAAATTTACTGAAAAATTATTTTTTGCACAACAATAAATTTTAATAATCTACTGAACAACCGCAAAAAATCTGGGTATTTGTATGATGTATATTTCATGAATAAATTATACAAGTGTTTTTTAAGATGTGGTGACATTTCACCTTAATAACGAATTCGTATTAATGATAATATTCATATTATATGCGGGTGTAATATTTAAAGACAGTTTTTGCGTGAAGAAATATTTTTACTGACATTTAAATAGCAATATCTAGGGCTTTTAAAGGTTAATTCGAAATACTTGTAACATGATTTAGCTATTTATAGTTAAAACTATATTAATGCAACTTTTATTGGTTATATATATAAATAATAAAATGTTTATTCATGATTGTTAAGATTACAAGCCATAAGCGCATGCTTAGTGATAATTAAATATTTTAATGATATACCTAAAGCGCGTATTTGGATGAGACAAAAACACACGAGCTATAATTTTAGACACAATAATTTACTATTATTATTATTTATTCAACGAAGGAATTTTATTTGCAACATTTTTTGTTTGATTTTAAGATCCACCTTTTTTAGTTAGAAATAATAATAAATATTGTTTTAATAAATTTAATTACACTAATTTAATTTAATCTTTTTCTCTTTCCTTATAAACTGAAAATAAAATGTGAAATTGATCTAAACCGGTTGTATAAATGATTGAAATATTTAATTTTCAAATCATCTTTGTATTTTTTGAGTTTGACGAACGAAATTTGTATTTGATCTTGCTTTTACTAGAATAATATTTCTAAATATTTTTTATAATATTGAAATAAATACTTTTCAAAAACTTACCAATTTCGATCTTTAATGTTTTTTGAAAATATTCTATTCTTTTAGGGTATTTATATATATATATATATATCTAAGTAATGTTCTAGCCTCGGATGAAAATACTGTGGAACTCCACTTTAAAATAAAAACAAATTTAGTTAATCCCTTCGACCTCTTCTTACACAGTTTGGATCTAGGTGGAGTCTATTTAGATGAAGCAAAGAGGTCAGATATATTCTGGGCTCGTTGGACGAACACGGGAAAAAATAAAACACTGAATCAGTATTCCCTTCCAATACTGAAAACTAAAAAAGAGACGCTACATTTAAACATAAAAAATATAAATCGAATAAATCGAGATCATTATCTGTCTTTGTCTATTCCATATATTTACATGTTGTGTTTTCAGTGTGTTCTTTTCTTTTGTTTTCAGTTGTAAAACTTTACTGATTCGGTAGTTTTTTTTCCTGTAGCTTTTTATATTACAAAACCTCGTTGATAAATCTGAATTCGTTTTCAAAAACAAATTTTGCACTACATTACTTTATTAAGGTAAGCAGTTTAAAATGAAATTATTAACATTGACTGATGATATAGCCAAAAATTCGGTTATTTAATTTTAAACGTTTTTCTACAGTCGATAAGTTATCATGTTTTATTTCAATTTCAAAGCGCTCAAATATTTGAATTTGCCTATATTGAATTTTAATTTAATCATAGTTTAATTTATAATACCAACGCTGTCTTATTTGCCAAATAAACTTTTTTCTTCTTTAAATAGAAAATTTATTATTAGATTTGTTATCTTTATTTAATTAATTAATATATTTATATTATGTTTTATGTTTTTCATTCTTAATGAGTATTAATTTAATAACATTTTTTATTATTATTATTATATATTTTATACATTAATAATATAAGCAAAGAGTTCTTTGGTATGTTTCATTATTCTTACCATTCATACTTACATCTGTGCTAGTAACCACAGGTCGGTATTTTACCATATAATATATCAGCCACAAATGGTATCTTACGGTAACCAACCCCAATCGTAAACTTATATTACCAATAATATATTTTCTTAAAATACGAATAAAATTGATATAAAATTGATTATAATTCTTACATTTAATATTCAATTATAATGTATTTTCTAATCATAAATTTTTTTCTGCGTTTGAACACATGAGAAAAATTGTACCGTATAATTTTTTAGCGTGGGGTGGGGCGACTGTTTACTTTATTTAATAAATTTATCAAATTTTTACATATTCAATTTTATGTAGAAAAATAAAATTATTTTATTTTTACAACTGTCCCAACTTATTTTTATATTTATAAGCAATTTTTCTCATAATGTAAAAATGTAATCGTTCATAACTCTAATAAAAAATTCTACAATTAAAAATTTGTTTGTTTTATTAAGATTGTATATATTATTATTAAATCAGAATCAATAAAATTACCCAAAAAGCAATAAAAATATTTACATTTCAAAGTTGATATTTACAATTTCAAAGTGTTTCCTCATACTTAACTTTTACGTAATGGTGGAGGGGGGATGAACTTAGTATAACACGATAGTAATATTGAAAAATTTTAGTTTTTGCAACTATCTGGCATTGCTATTCTCTAATATATATTGACTCCTAATTGCGCAGATTTAACTCCTTCATTGAGAAAAAGTTAGCAACAATTTAAATGTAAATTTAAAATTTAATATAAGTTTAGCAATAATTTCTAGCCTATCTAGGATATACTTGTATTATATCAATGTCTGATATATTTTCTATGATAATTTGCGATACGAATTGCCCTTTGATTCGTAATTTATAATATATTTAGTAGTAAAATATAGCAAATATGAATATAATACAAGTATATCCTACTTGGGCCAGAAAATATTGCTAAACTTATTCCAACTTTTTTCTCACTGTCGTCATTTGCGAAGCAGCTTCTGATGCCAGTACTTGAACATAAATCTCGCTACCACGATTGAATCTATCCATTGTCAAGTTGTTAAATTGTGGTATCAGTTGATTGTTGACTTCTATTAACTTAAAATTTCAGTTATTTCACTTCATTATATAAATGCACCATGCTATCGGTTGAAAAACGTCACTCGCCATCAGAGTTTGGAAGCTGTATAATTTAATTGGGGATTCAGAGCAGTGCAATATCCCTTCGAAGGATAATCCGGCAGATTTGGCACCGAGAGGCCGTTCTGCAGCGTTCTTGATTGACTTTCTATTTGGTATAAATGTCCCCAATAACTGATTAAATCAGAAGACTTATGCCCTGCTTCAAATTCGCCCGAGCTCGAGATTCCGGAGAAAAAAGCTAAGATGGCGTTTCAAGTGATACATCAATCAACATTCCTGGAGATGTTCCCATCGTGGATGAGGACACTTTGGATAACGGTATATTGTTTCGGATTTGTATACAATTATAAGGCTTTAATCTGGAAATCTGGAGTTCTACAACTTGATGAATTAGACTCAGCCGAAATGGGATGGCCAATATTATACTCTTAGAGAACCATTTCCTACACTGAAGCCGAACAGTTTAGAAACAGAGTATTCTTTCTTCAGACGAGGTCGATTTATATAAAAGTAATATTTCTACACGGAGAAAAATAAATTATATAAATGACTATTTTAGCTAGTACACCGAGGATATACTTTAAACAATATAAACAAGTACTATTTTGGATAATAAAATTAATAATAAAATATACTGGTACACTGAAACAGGAAAGCATTCATATTTTACTATCCCAGATAGTAATTCTTTATTTCTTGAAAGTATATCCACGCTGTACTAGTAAAAATAGTAATTTGTATAATTTTGTTTTCTCAGTGTAATGCCGCAGTAAACGAAGAAAAATAATATTTAAAATTCTGCCATATTTTCTAGATTTCTCGGACTTTTAAAAAATTTTTTTTAAAAATCTATCAAACGGTATGGTAAAATTTGTTACGTTTTCTAAGAGATATAAACAGGTATATATTAAATATTTTTAGAACTTTTAATTATTTTGCCGATATTATCTAATGAAATTTTTAATTTATTTCCAAGAGTGAAAAATCTAGAAATATAGTAAAATTTTAAATATTATTTTTCTACGTGTATTTGATGCTTTCATTAAATCAAAGTTTTATGTAAGAAAATATGTGTTTTTCGAAAATCGATTTTCTAATTTTCAATACTAGATTGCTAGTGTGACCTTAAAGAGATACTTTTCTCACAGTTTCAGAAGAGTTCTCAGACATCGGAGTAAGACAAAAAAATATTCGAGGATAATTAAAGTGGTCGCAAGGATCACTCGAACTTGTCTCTTTAATCTCAAAATCGCTTGTACATACCGTTAAAAATCTGCAACATCAATAGCTGTTTGCTTTTAGTAAAATACTGACTATTAAATCAATAGTATAACACTGCTTTATGCACGATCGAAACGCAAACATAAATACGAAGGCAGAAGTCTGTTCAGGAAGAGCCATCAACTTTTTATTTTCAACCTATTTATTGAAATTTGAAACATGGACGGCGTTCATTATCGAAAAAAATCACGTATCGGCACCGAGTGTCGATAAAAACCGGCATCGACTCATGCCTAATAAAAATACACCACTAATTAAAAAAAATAGTTTGTATGGAAAGAAATAAATTACTGTTAACGCGCGCAACTGTGTCTCTGATAATAAAAAGCAAAAAAATAACGAGAAGCTGTTTAAGTACCCAGGAACATAAAACAGTATGGCAAGAAGTGTTATCAAACATTGTAATTGACGAGATTCAGCAACGATCTTTAAGAGAACGGCCACACTTCCAGCAGTTACAGTCGACGTTGCGGATCGATTTCAGAAATTAATTTGAGCGCGCGTCTTTAGCGAGCCGCTAGTTTTTTGCGGCCGGTTGGATTGTTGCGGAACGGTTCCTTAAAACAGTTACGCAGGACCCAACAAGACTTATTTATGTTGGCGGTTTCTTCCTTTAGCCTCGCGCCGTCTCTTTCCGAGTAGCACCGGGCACCATTGTGGTCCTTGTTGCGACCTTTTTCACCCTATCCTCTCGTTTCTCTTGGTACGCTTTTTACTTTTCTTATGAGTATATTATCGAGCAGCCGCACTTTTACGGCGGCGTATATCAATGACGTACTAGTGGGATCCCGGCGAAGACGCACTTGGCAAACTGGGCCCCGGGACGTAAGCCTTCGTGACAATGCCTCGGCAGTAAAAACTTGCGTAAAGCTGTCTGACTTGGTCGCAACGCACATTGCGCTGCTATAACTTTTTGTTTAACGGCAGTTTAAACCACGATTTCGGTCCGAAATCGGGCGGATTGTGAGAGCGTGTTATGCCGAACTGTCGACAATGTCAAGAAAAATGTATGTTTGTTAGTTTTCGCAAATTATTTAACGGAGATCTGCGGCGATGCGGAGAAATGAAAAAAATATTCCATTTTAACGCACTTGGCTCAGAATTGATGCGGACAATAATCGCCGCTTTTGAAATTGCGCGTAAAAGTTTTTTTTTGAAATCAACTTTTTGAATTTGGAAACTATAAAAGGTATGAATGCGGTGTGCTGCGTTTATGCTGTTATAACTTTAAACATGAATATATACTAAAAAAAATAATTCTGCACAAGCAGATCTCTGTATTTTTGTATACATTTTTTGCAAAAATATTTTGTAAGTTGCATGTAACAGCGTATAAATTACATAAAATTGTAAAAACATTCTCCAAAATCAATTTTTTGCAATATATATGAAATGTAACTCAGTCTATTTACGAAACTGTTTAGAATTCAATGACGTGTTTTATAGGTAAAGTTACAATAAATGCAAATTTCCTAGAAAAATGTTAAAAATGAATTTAATAAGCGTTCAATTCAAATTGACGATGAAATAAAATTGCAAACTCGTATAAAAAGTTTCGTCTAGTCTTCAATCGTGAAACGTTGCACGCGTCGAATGGCATATTACAAAGATTATGTACACCATCTGGTGCCGTTTCGTATTCGTGTTCTTGACTTTGACCGGGTTTATCTTGTGGAAAGTGGAGTCAAATGATAGGTGTAGCGTAACCATCGAATGGTTGGCCTCGTTTCGAAATTCCAATCTTGCTGGGGGCTTGTTCATTTCGCACAAAATGCCTGAAATTGCCTACCGATAATTTTTGTGCCCAAGGCGCGTGCCATATATATATATGTGTCGACAATTTTCTAATAAATGTCTAACTTGTACAAAAATTATAACCGCGTAAGAATTTTACAAAGTGCATTTTGTTTAATTAATGCGACCGACTAATCTCGGAATCGGTTTTCTTTGGTAAATAAATTTATCCACATGCGCACACATACGCCACGTACACACACATGTAGCACACAAATTAAAAAAAATTTTGGTCTGGAGGTCTTGACGTAATGATTTAATTAGCACGACTATACTTGGATTTTGTTGATAATTAATTAAGCACCGATTTAATTGATCGAATGACTACATTGGCTTTTAGTTGTAATGAAAGTTGTATCGTTATTATCAAATTGCAATGTCTACGATATCATTAGTTGAATGAAACGTTTTCCTTCGTGTGGGTTTCAGTTCAGTTTCCATAATATTGTTAAATGTTATGTTATATGTATAGTGTGAATAAATAATGTTCAGAATTTAAAAAAAGTTATTTTTGAAAACGTTGTATGTTTAAATTTAATTAATATTTTATTTGTTCAGTTGCAATTGCAGTTGTCATTAATTGCAATGTAAAAAATAAATAAAGTATTATTTTTATTTATAACAAGTACACGAAGAAAAATCATATTTAAAATTCCTCCATGTAATCTAGATTTTTTGAATTATGGAGAACAAAGTAAAAAATGTATTAGACGGTATATGGTAAAATTTTTTATGTTTTCTGGGATATGTTAATATTGAACATTTTTATTATATTGTCTAATTCAATTTTGTCTTTTGTTTTTGTTTTTTGAATATTTGTTTTCAATATTCCGAAAAATTGAGAAAATATAATAAATTTTAAAATATTAATTTTTTTTTGTGTATTATTAATAATTAAACAATTATTTAAATATTGTACATTTTTTCTAAAAAATTAAAAACTTTCGTAGGAAATATTTTTTTTATAAAAACCTAAAATAACGCGCATTTAAATTTCTTTTGTCCATTACTTAAATAAATTTAATTCGAATTTAATTCGAATTTAATTCGAATTTAATTTTCAATACTGTCAAATACCAATGTTGATTTCAGATTGTGATAATTTAAATTTAATTTAAATTTTTATTCAATTTACAATTTTTGTGTATCAGCCTACCATTTATTTTTTAACAAAAGTCTTGCTATTATATACACTTATTTTCAAACTAAAATGATAATTCGTAACGTGTAAATTACCTGAGCCGCATTTTGAAATAAAATTCAAATGCAGTCTGAAAATTTATGTTAGGCAAAATTTGCGAAAAAGACTAACAGGTAATAGAAACTGAGATGCATTATTTCCGCGTGATTGCGCTGTCGATATTCATTATTCATTTTATGTATAATTCGCTCATAGCAAATTAAACTGGACCTAGCAGCAAGGACGTTTACGAGTTTGACGGAGTCGGGGCCTTCAAATGTTGCATTTGCAAATTGGAACATAAAATTGTGGTTGCTGGCTCCTGTGCAGTCTAGACCATTGATCAATCGTTGGGCTGTTGCCTACACCTCATGCACATTATTATCCACAACGCGTGTGTTAAATCCTAACTACCGTCTACTCCGGAATAAAAGTACTCTAATATTTCACTCCTACCGCATGCAAAATTTTAGTCTAACGAAATTTTGCCTATTTAAATTTACTTCACCTATTACAACATTATATTCTGAATAGAATTTAATTTTATGGTGTTAAATTTTGAACGAAATAATTTTAAACATTTTTCAAGATACGTTTTTAAGGTTGGGGAAAGGTTTGATTAAATAGAAAGCAGAAGAAAATTTTGATTAAGTAAAAGAATTTTTTAACTTTGTTGGGATTTTTCGGTCACGTGTAATTAATCTTAAAATAACTTAATGCTGAAAAGAAAATAGGATTTATTATGAGAATAAATTTCTGTATAAAGTATAACAGACGAAATAATGACTGGAAATATATTTGTGTCGGGTTTTGCAATTTTAAGAGAAGCATGGATAATATCATTAAAGTTAATAACTTAAGCATAATTATGGAATGCAATTAAAATTAGTTAATAAATTGCACCTAAGCCTGTAATGATTTTAAATTGCTTAGATAAATGGTGTATTTAATATAGAATAGTTGAGCACTATTGACGAAGAATGTACACAGTCAAGATTTCCTGATAATTCGTGAACTAATGTGAATTCTTGATGTGTACTAATTGGGTAGATGCTTGCATTTCGATTGCCAGTGGCTTCTCGTACATACATTGTCGGAACTGACGTCGGTTTCTCGTTTCTTTCCGTCCTTGTGAACTCGTTTAAGTGTTCGTTATAGAAATGTGCGGGATCAGTCACTTAGTAGACAGTATTGGCC
>JABFPK010000981.1:0-13019 GCA_022817445.1 Habroteleia sp. ZL-2020
GCTATTAGCATTTTTAAATTTAGTACATAAAAAGTTATTATAAACTTTGAAATTAGAATTTTGAAATTAGTCTTTTCCACGAAAATATTTAGAGACCAAATTAATTCTTTTTTAATATAAAATTAGAAATTAACTAACGGAATAATATATTATACTACGCGTAGTCAGAATATTTCTAACTAATGACGTTTAGTAAATTTTCGACGGACTAAAAGTTCAGTTAGATTTATTAAGCTATCGTTTAGTAAAGTATACTGATCGGGCTTAGTCTAAATTACTAAACGGTCACTAGAATATACTATTACGACTAAATGGTCAGTATAATATATTAAGCGTTTATAGTATTACGTTAATAATAATAAATGAATATAATATGATTATTATATTTATATATTTATATAAATATATATTTTATTTATAAATTTCTATATTTTAACATGGATTAAAGTGCGCAACAAATATAAATCTGCCATTTCATCTTTTCGTCCATTAAGCTATCACTAATCTAAAACAGATAAAACAAAAAATTGAGGACAAATATATATAAAATATTTTATTTTTTTATATTTTTATATTATACATTTAAATATTTTATAAATATTAGGAAACACGTATTATCTTGAACATGCAAACATTTTGAAAATATATAGAAAATATGAAAATAAATATTTTTTAAATATACGTAAAATATTTTTGAATGTATAAAAATTTTACGGGAAACTTGTCGATTTGAAGTATTAACAATTCGTTGATGAAAAATATATATTTTCTTATTTCAAAAAAATGCAATAGAAAAAAAAATTCTTCAACAAATAGTGATATAAAAGCTAGAATGTTTTATCGATAATCGTGATTATTGGTATATAACTCGTTCAGTCTCCAAGTAGCATATAAGTCACACTTAAAAGAAATCATTTTCTAAGCATATTTTCCAGACTTTTTACCTGTTATAAAGCTTAGACAGAGCTATAAATGCGAATTAACCTAACTAATTTTTGTCAATTTTTAAATCAGAATTTTCTATTTACAAAATATTAGTAATTTATTTAAACAAAATAAAACTTCCTTTTTCTTTAAAAGTTAATACCGAAAGTGTTAATAAAGTATCGATATCCGATGAATATGGGAAAAAATAACGAATACCTATAGGTATTCATCTCACACGTAATTGTCATTTTTATTTTGATATTATAAATTCAATTAATGTCTATCATTTTTAATTATAATCTCTTCATTCCTTATACTTGACAGTATCATATAATCACGCAAGCATTCCCTAAATAATATTTGTCATCATGGAACAAATAAATTAGCGCAAAAACTTATCGAAGAAATCGGAGAATGGCGGTAAAAATTCGAGCCGTATTCCTTTCTCATTAAAAAATCTACTTAGAATTCCCAATTATTAACTCCTCCTCGACTCCATTATCTGCTCGGCCGATCATTATTTTAGTCTGAACTAAAATTGTTAAGCTTCGCCCCTCAAATCCGAGCCAATCGATAAAAAAGCATTAACTCGCTAACCTATTTTAAAACCATCCATATCATACTTTTAAAAAGCCCTACGATTCGACGAAATGAATTAAAAAAAAGTTGCTCCTCAACCTGCATCTAAATCGTAGGATGACAAAAGCCGAGGTTTTCGACGCGAAATGTCTTTTCCAGGAATGGATAAAGTGCAGTTTTCAATGTAAAGTGACAATGTCCGGGTAGATAAACAGCCTTGTGCAAATAATGACTAAACCGGACCTCGTTATGACGCGCCGATAATAATTGCAATAACTGTGAGTACGCGCTTGTCCTTTCGGGGCCATCGCACTTTAGCTCCAAACTTCGCCCGGCTCTAATGTATTCTTTTCGGGGAGCGACAGCCGGAAATGAACGCTCGAATGCAAACAATTTTATCTCGGAATACGTGTGCCCAAAAAAGTTCTCGGAACCCTATTCCGATCGTCGATTTTGTTTTGTTAACAAATATTGCTCGCTGAATAAATTTTTGTTCGACAGACTCGAGGTGAAATGTCAAACGTCACGTTGGTCTGTCAAATTAAGGCTTTAAATACCGCACGAAAAGTGCTGCGGAGCTCGACTTCATAACGGGAAATCTTCAGGAGGATATTGTCCGATTCACAATAGGAACAGTAAAATTTATGTTGTCCGTTCCGAAAAGACTATTTCGAATCGTGAAAATTAGTCATGCTATAAACAAGATGATGTAAGAGGAGCGTTCATTACGTAGTAAGTCATTTAAATCGATATGAATTTATTTTTGTACAATTAGTTGGGCGAGTTCAGAAGTTTTCATTCGTGAAAACATTTTAAGGTGTATTTTGGTAAATTTTAGGCTAAGTTTGCAAAACAACTCCTAATTTGGAAGATTATTTAATACACGTTAATTATAACAAACACGGTAACAAATTATATTACTTGTATAATTTTTTAAAACATCTAAACTCCGTTAATAATTCAAAGCAATCCTTTATTTTAATATGAAAATTCTATGGGATTTTATAGCGTCCTGATATATAACGCCACTTGAATAGCAACAAGAAAGTACATTAAATATTAATATTCAGTTTGCGGTGTCAGAAATGGCGTAGAAAAAGTTCCATTAAACCGGCTAAATTTTCTTTTAACCCAACATTGACCTATATAGTAGATGCTATCCTATTAAGCAAACAGCGACTGAAAGCAAATATCATTACATCGCTTCGATAAACATTCGATTTAAAAATATTGTATTAACCTATTATGATAAGTGTATTATGAGGTACTCGATTATATTAAATAATATTAACCTAAACTTTAATGGAAGAAAATGTACATTATGTTTTATCACTTTAGTTCTCCTTCTCGTAAAAAACTTTACACAATTACACAATCTATTGCAAGAGAAATGTTCATTATGGACAATAATTTCAATTGAAAATAGTATCTATCGATATGCCAGGTTAAAATTGTGATTCGTCGACTTCAAATGCCATGATTTTCTACGCCGAATGAGTCGTGGGAATCGACAATCATTTCGTATTTCCATCTCCTATTTTATTACATCAGATTTCTCGGTACAGGATGACACATTGATAATTTAAGTTCGACCATTCGAAAAGTAGTAATAATTATGACAAAGGTCTAGGAACTCCTCGAACCTAGAATCCAGAAAGCGAATATCATCGTACCCCCTGAAATTAGCTGTAAATCGGTCCGAGGAATCTTCTCGGATTATACTTCTGTCCGTAATTGCAATGCTAAATTTCAAAATATCCTGAGCGTGGATGACAAATCGCCGTCGCGAGATAGCTCTTCTTCGGAAGTTAATGCAGCTCGTGGAAGATGAATAACATAAATTACTCGTCGCAAAAAAGAGATATCGTTGGAATTGCAGTTTCTGCGGTGTGAGAGTCGCGGTTGAAATTATGCGATGCGAAGAGCGCGCAAATGAAGCCACGAATTGGTGAGAACATTGCGTCGTAATTTGCGCACGCGTTCAGTTACGAATCACTTCTCTACTTTTTGCTAACCTCTGCGAAGGGATATCAGGAGGCGCGAAGAAAAGAAAGAAGATTGAGGTTACGTTGGAAACGGGTTTCGCAATTTCCACCACGGCTCTCCCTCGCGAAGCGCAGTTCTTCAACGAAATGAAATGAAAATGAATGAAGAATATGCTTTGGTAAAATAAATTGAATTTAGCAGGCGTATTCAAATAATTGAATCATCGCGCCGTATGTTGACTAAGATTTGTCCCCTCTCGCGCGACTGCGTGCAAAAATAGATGGTATTTTAGATAGAGAAAAGCGGAGTTGCGCAAACATTCTCGTTAGACAATCGCGAGGAAAACTATCCAGATTATAAGAATAATAAGTTTGTTCGGTAGCAATTGAAGGCTGCGTTAATTTTGTTTACGAGTGTAGCTTAGAGAGTCCTCCGCTAGGGGGCGCGACAGTCAAACGTCTAAATCTAGACCGTCTAGTTTATGGTTTCTTTCATAAATTTCGCTGCGGAATTCGCACGCCAGACACTCAATCCTCGAAAATGAATACAGAAGCAATCATTAGCTTCGTCGTGGTGAAGAACAAAAATTCCCGGTACCACTCATGCAACGCGACCCCGAAAGATGTTGACCTTATCAGGACAGATAAATCTTTTGAAAATGACTTTTTGCCGTGGAATTATTCACGCGCGTATCCAGTGGCAGTTTTCAATAGCTCCGCAGGGAAATAAATCATCGGAATCGTGTGTGCCCGCATATTCTGTAACAAACACACGCAATCGCACACGTACACATACACGGGCGAGCACAAGTGGCTACTAGATGATCCATCTTTGAGGTCGAGACTCCTCTTTCTTGGCCGTAGAAAGAAAGGGGAAGGAAAAATAGAGAAAAAAAAACGTTCCTTTGAGATGATGCGGGATAAAGTAGATAGCTTGGGCGAACACCTGGTCCCAGACTCCAAGAGTTTGCTCGAGGCTCGATGCATCGTGCTGATGTATGGCGTGGGATTTATCAGAAGCGAAAATTAGGAGGTAGATTGGAATTTCTCGTTCAATCGATATACATCCAGCTAGACAAACTGATAGTTGGATTTGCCAATCAGTCTGGAACTTTATAAATTCATGAAACTTGTTTTAAAAAAATGAAGAAGTTTGTTAAAAAAATTGTAAAAAGTGTAAATTGACTTTTTTAATTAATTTTAATTTAACTTTAATTGAATAAAATTTGTCGAATCTCAACATTCTGCAGAAATATTTCAAAATTTCCTTTCGCGTATTTCTGAAATATTTTTTCAAATATTTTCGTTTTCGTGTGGTTTAAAAACGCCTCGTTTGTAAATCTCCGTTTTAAAAAAAACCTTTAAGTGAAACCATTAGAGACTTCTTTCAAACGGATTTGCATACGACCTTATACTTTTTTCAACTCAAACATTTTTCGAGATTTGTATGTTTGATCGTTGTTTGAACCGTTTGATTTAGGCATAATAAATTTTGAAATACACAATAATAAATTATTCCATCGGTCGAAGCTACTTCTTCCGCGAAAAGTCTTCCGTAACATATCAAATATACAATTTCTCTCTTTACTTATCTTATTTCCTCTCTTTATATGACTAAATTTCACATCTGACCTTTTTCACCAATTATTTTATCAAAAGGCATTTCCTTTCTTATTCCGCGTGGAGATGTGTATTCAGGTAAATCTGTTTATCTATCCTCTCCGACTAACCAAAAGGCATGAAAAAAGGTAATGACCCAATTCTCGGAAGTCCGAACGCCCGAGCTTCGACGAAACTCGAGATCAGTAACCCTCCAAAAAGAAAGCGGAAAACCTTTTTTGGAATTCATTTCACGATTAGTATTCCCCGAAGAAGTATTTTTTCGAGTTTACAGTTGTCAACCTGACATCTGATTTTTCAAATTTCACCGTTTCCAACAATTTTTGGGGTCGCGTCATAAATACTTTCACTTTGTTCGGGCGCCAAATTCTGTGGACTTAATTTTCTTTCTCCTCTTTCTTCGTTCTCGTTTCACGTTCGAATCATGTTCCCGAAATTTGAGTTATTTTCATTGCGGTCGGGGATTTACTTTTCTCGGGATTGTATCATTGACGAGATGAGAAACGAAAAGTGACAGATGGTAGTCGAGTGTCACGCACGCACACGCACAAGCAATTTCTCCAGGAAAAGGGACACCTGTATAATATTAGATCTCTGTAAGCCAAAGCCAAATTTTGAGAAATCCCGCACTCCGCTTAAAACACCGCACGCAGCTGCGTGAAAATGTGCCCAACTGGTCGCACAGTCGACCAGTCATTATTCGGAGAAAATCGTCATAATTCATATTTTCACCGCTTCATCATTTCGATTTCTTCATCATTTTGTCTTTAAATACCAGCTTTATTTATACGGCGTATAAAACTAGTGAACCAAGTGTCTAATTTCCAAGACTTATCGGCTTTGAATGGGTAATTTCGAACGGCCTATAAATCCACTGTTTTTAACTAAAAAGTACATTTCGGGAATAGTGATTCGCACTTTCGGGCCTGCCAGAACTCGGGCTTTGAGTTCCCCAAAATAACATTCCCAAATAAATACTATTATTTCGAATTACACGAAAATAATAAATATGGATGAAGTTTATCTTCCATCATTTTTCAAATCATCATTATAATAATATTATTTTGACATATTGACCCGAAATTTTGGGTCCCTCCAGAAAAACGTATCTATCAAGGTGAAACCGGCTGTGATGAAACCGCGGTATTTGTATTACATCAGTTTTTACATGAAAAATAATACATTATGTAGTCGGTACTTCGCAAAACCTGCATATTTCTGCAAGCATTACCTCGATTTATTCAAAAGTCCATCGAATCACTTAATCAATCAGTCCCCATCGGAATCCAGAACTGCGATATTTAAATTTGCGAAAATGGAATTCAAATCTTTTTTTCATTTTTTTGCACAACCCCGACCCCAACTACACAGATATAAATATTACAACAAGTTTCTGCATTAGAATTAGTGAACAAAAAATCAGAATTTTAATTTATATTTTTTAATGATAAAGGAAGGAAGATCTTGCCACTTGAAGCTGTAAGGATATTTTAAACCAAACTATTAAAAAAACTAAACTATGAACAAAGAAAGCAGAGAAATAGAAAATTAAAAATAAAATTGTTGATACAGTTATGTGTAATAATTTATTGTGCTTTGCATATTGCGTATATATTTATAACATCAAAAGATTTGGTAAACAACTTACAATAAGTACAATAAATTATAAATTGTATATTATGAAATTTTTTATTTTTTTATACTTTTTAAATCTATTTTAATCTTTATACAACGCTTTAAAATGAATTGCATTCGCCTAGATTTATTCTTATATGAATATAATGATACCTTTTTATATATAATAATAATAATAATAATAATAATAATAATAATAATAATAGAAATTATGTGAATAAATAACGACCATTAACACAGACTAAATTGTTTTTAATAAAATTTATTTGACGTTTCGATCTCAAATTAGGTCATCTTCAGAATAATAAGAATCTATCGAATTTTATAAACTTATAAGTCATTAACTATAAAATTTGACAGATTCTTATTGTTCTGAAGATGACCTAATTTGAGGTCGAAACGTCAAATAAATTTTATTAAAAACAATTTAGTCTGTGTTAATGGTCGTTATTTATTCACATATTTAAATATAATACAGACGTTAAAATAAGTTTAAATTGAAATTTTTATTTGGCTTCTATATTCTTGTCCCAATTGAATTTTCTAATTAGTTTTCCTAGATTT
The DNA here is from genome assembly GCA_022817445.1 of Habroteleia sp. ZL-2020. Taxonomy (NCBI): domain Eukaryota; kingdom Metazoa; phylum Arthropoda; class Insecta; order Hymenoptera; family Scelionidae; genus Habroteleia; species Habroteleia sp. ZL-2020. The sequence continues at coordinate 7,311 of JABFPK010000981.1, forward strand.
TTTTTAATTGAGAAAAATTTTCTTTACTTCAATGCCTTTAATTTTTTTTTTACTTTTAGTATTTTTTATATTAATTTCTGCGTTTTTCAAATTTAATTAATATTTTTAATTTTATCTCTCCTCGTGAAAAAAATAATCAAATTTATCACATTTAAACAGCAATAAAACGAAACATTAGAACAAAATATTTTATTATACTTTGTTGATTTAAATTGTTTTAATATATAAATTTTTTAAAATTAAATTTTTATTGCAATTATATTTTTATTGGAGATTTTATTGAATCCAAAAAAAAAAACACTTAATTTTATCTGAAAAGTTTTTTAATTAAAAAATTATTATTTTGACATTAATAAGTACTTTTTATTGCTATTTTTCAAAATTGAAATCGTTTATTATATTTATAAAAATGCAGAAATTAAAAAAAAAATCTCAAGTGAAAGTTTCTTTTTCTTTCTATAGAATCAAAATTTGCAATAAAAATAGGAGTTCGTATTTAAGAATAAGGGGTCAACATTGGGGTAATTCGATAGATTTTTGAAAAATATTCAATACATGTTTCTTTATTTTGTAATTAAGCATATACTTCTCGAGATATGTGCTTATCTCAGGCCTTATTAGTGTATATATATAAGCGAGCGCGCGCACCAACCGAAACTTTTTTCCAATCGAAAATCCAATTTCGACCGAAAAATTATGTTATGTCATTCATAGTGCGAATGTTGCACCGTCCACGGCTCACGTTTTGCAGTAGGCGAAGCGACCCGAACGTTTAGTTCCGAGGACGCCCGTTAGTAGCGCTGGTGGCAAGTTTGGTAACACTGCTCACCATCAGGGATAACCAGAATTTTGGAAACCGCTGTCAATTACGAATGACTTTTTTCGTGTCTAGCGCGCGCAACCACCGATTTCGAGCTCGTTTCCATGCGACCACATTGACCGTGTTCGGCTATCGTCGCACCTTTTCGCACCTTCTCGAACATTCGGCCGTTCTGCATACGCGTCGTCTTTTGTCCGCTGACGAGTCAAAAAAAAATCATTGTATCACATTTAGTCAGGCAACATCGCGTTAATTACATTGTATCCCTGTACTATTAATATTATATTAATATTAATAAAGCGATTGTTTCATAAGTTTCATGTTTAGTTCTTTAATTCAAAAAATATAGCAAGTGTTTACGAAGAAAACATTGGTCCGTTAGAGCAAGATAACAAATAATAAAACCAACGGTTGAGATATACAGTCCACGATACGACAAATTCGCGACGTGCAATAAGCACCATGGACTCTCTACGTAAGGAACGGGGTGTCGCTAAAGCCAAAATGACGAGGCTCGAAAACAAAATCGAGACTGATCGAAATTCCGAGCGAGGAATTTCGGCGGAAAAAATCGAGGTTTACATATCAAGGTTAGAGGAGATACGTAGTGAATTCAACGACACGCAATTGACGATCTATGTCGCACACACCGGCGACGTGCCGGTGACCGATGCATCGGAAGACGAAAACTTCGAAGACAGGTATCTCAATCTCAAAGTTCGTCTAAAAGAAATGTTGACGGTTGTAACGACGAACCGAGAGGAAGCGAGCAGCGGCTCCCGCGCGACGACGCGTTAACGCGAGTATTACAACAACAAAACGAGATAATGCAACGGCTCGGCAACAACGGCGGCCACGGTTTGCAAACTCCGACGGTTAAGAACGACGCCATTATACAGCTCATCGTGCAGCAAACAGATTTGCTACGACGATTTACCGATGTTGGTGGCGCAGCACGCACCGAGTGCGAAGTGAAGCTTCCCGTCACCAACATTCCGACGTTCGATGGTTGCACGGAAGATTGGAAGCGTTTTTCCGAAACTTTTCAGTCAATGATACACAATCGTGCAACGATGCCCGCGGTTCAAAAGTTCCAGTATCTAATCACATCGCTCACAGGGAACGCCGCAAAAATTATTGAATCCATCGAATTTACAATCGACAATTACGTGGTCGCGTGGGAGTTGTTGAAAAAACGTTACGACGATCCACGAGCGATTAAGAAAAAACACATTCAGTGCTTGTTCGCGATGTCGCGTGTGGAAAAAGAATCGTCGAGTGTCATACGGGAATTAGTGAACTACACGCTGAAACATTTTCGAATACTGAAATCGATGAATCTACCTACTGACACGTGGCACGATTTAATTATACACTTGATCAAATCGAAGCTCGACACCGTAACTCTTCGTGCATGGGAACAAAGCGAAGATTCAGACGACGCCACTGGATAAAATCACGGACTTTTTGCAGTCGCGATGTCAAATTCTCAAACGCATCGAGGCAAGATACAAGATAAAGGATGTCGCGATCAAAAGTGAGTCCAAAATCACTCAGAGTTGCAATTTAATCGTGCAGTCGAGATATTCTAATTATTGGGTAAACGTTCATTGTCTTGTAGTTCCGATGATTACAAAAAATCTACCATCGGACGAAATAGATCTGATCTCGGTACAAATTCCGTCTAACAACAAGCTCGCGGATATCGAGATCCACAAGCCGAGTGGAATCGACATGCTCGTAGGCTCGGAATTCTTCGATATGATAGAAGCCGCAAAACACGAAGCTCGGGTGGGTAGTCACGGGATCCATCGCGCTTGCTCATGCGATGAGTTTAACTTGCAATCACACGATCGCGACTTTGAATTGCTCATTACAATACTGCGAAAGATTAAACAAAAATCTAGAGCGGTTTTGGGAAATCGAAAACATACAGTTCGAGACAAATCGAACATTGTCGGCAGACGAGCAACAATTCGAGGAGATTTTTGATCGAACGACATCCCGGAATGTCAGCGGCCGTTTTGTGGTGCGTCTGCCCTTTCGCGAGAATCCGAATCAACTAGGTAGATCGAGAGAAATCGCCCGTTTAGCTCAATTGGAACATCGATTCGCGGAAAACGAAAATTTGCGAAAACAGTATACACATTTTACGCGCGAGTATCAAGAGCTCGGCCACATGTCACCAGCAGATGACGTCTCTCGAGACATAGATCATCCAGTTGTTTATTTGCCGCATCACGGGGTAATTAAAGAGTCGAATAGCAGCACGAAACTTCGTACAGTTTTTGACGCGTCGAGTAAAACCGATTCGGGTGTAGCGCTTAACGATATTCTTCACATAGGTCCTACTCTACAGAACAGTTTAATCGAGAGTGTCACGCGTTTTCGATTTCACAATATCGTGTTGACTGCAGATTTGCGCAAAATGTATAGGCAACTAATCGTGCACCCGGATGATCGCGATTACCAACGTATTCTATAGCGCGAATCTCCAAACGAGTCCGGACAAGTATTTCGATTAAACACGGTCACGTACGGCGAGGCGAGCTGGGCTTACTTAGCTACTAAATGCGTACGTCGACTTGCGGAACAGGCAAAACATGACTATCCTATCGCTGCACGAGTCATACTCGATGAAATGTACGTAAATGACATTATGAATAGAGCTGAAGACCTACAAGGAATCATCGATGTTCAGCAGCAACTCACAGCGTTGTTGCAAACAGGAGGATTCGAAATCCACAAATGGTGTTCGTTCACAAATGCTCCCGAGAAATGGGAGCGGTTTCGGCAAGACTTGAATACAGTAAAAACGCTACTCATTCCAAGACGAAGTATCGCAGTCGATAGGCCTACTCGATTGTTTCTTCACGGATTATTCTGTGACGCCTCTGAGGGAGCATACGGGGCTTGCCTATACTTGCAAGCCGAAAATGAGCGCGGTGCTCTCACATCCAGGTTATTGTGCTCTCCAGGTTAAGTCCTGCGTTGCTCCGATTGAACCAAGGTCCATATCTCGACTAGAACTATTCAGCGCACTGCTGAATAGTTAGTTGAAAAGCTTGCGAATTCGAATCGTTTGCCTGCAAGCGTGGTCGGACTTAACGGTTACACTTTGCTGGATTCAAGGCGACGTCTCTCGTTGGAAAATATTCGTCGCCAATGGAGTCATTGAAATTATTGAAGCGATTCCATCAAAACATTGGGGCACATCAGAGGCGAGGAAAATCCAGCTGATTTGATCTCTCGCGGCACCAGTCCACAGATTCTCAAGGACTCTGAACTGTGGTGGACTAGTCCCCCATGGCTTCAGGAACGGTCGCCAGGATCGCAGATTATTACAGAGTCCGAGCCATGAAACGGAACTATTAAGCTAGTCGAAGAAGAGCGCAAGCCTCTTCGACTAGCTTTTAATTTAAAAAAAAAATAAAATTTTCATTTGTGAGATTTACACTAAATAAATTTTATTTCGACAAAAGTAATAAATTATATTTTCTGCAATACAGACATTTTAATATATTTAAAATTTAAAACCGAGTTTTAAAATTTAACCCGAGTCAAAATTTTTCACAAGTCTCTCATTTACATCAATGGCCAACGCTAGGGTTACCCGAAAACAGCATAATTATGCTCTCTTAATGCGCCTATTAATTTTCCTTTTACGTTAAACGAGGGATACATTATCAGAGCATAGAAATACTATCATATATATTTTCAAAATTCCTTATTAAACATACCTAATAGGTCTAACCAATTTAGGTCCTCATAATACTACTAATAATTATTTAAATCAAAAAATATTTAAAAAATGTATAAGTTTCATGTATACATTGGATATTATATCCGCGAATATAAATAAAAAAATACACAAATAAATAAGCAAAAAAAATTAGAAATGCTACTTACATTTGAAATTTTTGAAAGAAATAAATATATTTAATAAATTTAATAACAATTAAAAAGTTTTAACAGGATTAATAAATAATTTTATACAATATTCGATTACAATTTACTATTACATATTTTATTTAACCAATTAAATATATATATAAAAATATAAAATATAGAATATAAATATAGAATATTATTCCATATTGTTCTGGATTCTTCGAAAACTGCTTCCACGATACCAATCTTTTACATTCGCAAGGCAAAGAGAGAATCCTAAAGAATGCCTAAACGCTTTCTCTTCCGTCCACGGTCTTCTTTGTACAATAATATCTAAAAAGTGTAAAAATATTTCGTTACATAACCGAATAATTTATTATTAAACATTTTATGTTTTAATTTTATTTACTTACTATAAAATATTTTGCCGAAGTATGTACCTTTTAATAATACTTTTCCAATTTTTGGTCTTATTGCCGTAAGTTTTGATGCCAGTTCTTTGTAGAAAATCAGTTTCATGATCGGTGAAATGGCTTTATTCAGATCATTATTCATCACGTTCATGCTAATAAGTTGATGTACAAAAGAAATATAATAATTATAATTTATTATATGAAAAAATCAAATCAAATAAGCATTCTACATTGGACATAATTATAAAAATGGAAATCTAAAACTTAGAATTTCATGTTTGAATTCATTATCAGCCTCTAATTTTTGTTTGAAATTATTAAAATTTGCAACTGATTGTAGTGGTAATATTACATTATACATTTTTTTAATTAAATTCCTATCTATAATTTCGACAGCATTCGTCAGTTGCATTTTCGCATTTATTTCAAATTGTATGTCCAAGATTTTGTACAATGCATTTTTTAAAATTTTTAAATCATTTTTTATTTGATCAAATTTGTTTTTCAATAGCCTTCCAAAATTTTGACTCTGTCATTTGTTCATTTATAAATGCTGAAAAAATGTTAGTTAATAAATTACAAATT
>JABFPK010000982.1:0-13018 GCA_022817445.1 Habroteleia sp. ZL-2020
CCTGCAGAGTCAATTTGATCACATAACCTTAAACAAGACGACAAAATGGCAAGTATTAGTCTGCTATTTTCTGGCGAAAATATTGATTGTTTTGTGTCTTTATTTGATGTGATGTCGAAATTCGGAACAAGAAAGTAGATTTTTGCGGCAAAAGTGATTTGTCGTTCTTGTTATGTAGATGAAATGAAACTTGATTGTAAGGTTGTAACGCGTTCCAAATTACTGTTGTGAACGGTGTTTTTCCGTTGTTGTGGTAGGATGATTCAGCTAGCTTGTGAGTGATTTTGAGTACTGTAGCCCCTGTGGAATAGCTGTAAATTTGTTTAATGAATTTTTCATCCTAAGCAGAGTAATATAAATTTGACTCTTTCGGATCAGTAGTTTTCTACATTACCAAAAGATGAGCCTTTAATTAAAGAAAATAATGAATAAATTTGTTAGTTGATTAAATTATCCGAATTACTTCTGTCCTATTAAGTTCTTAATTGGCATGTTACTTATTCACGAAAAAAATTAAACATTTTGCATGCAATTACAATATTTCTTAGTTATGATTCCTTATAAATGTAAATAATCTTTCTCACAATATTTTATTTATTCTAAATATTAAACGAAGTAACAATAAAAAAATAATTTACAAAAAATTGAATTAATTTTTAATGCATTATTCTATTTATGAATTCTTGTAAAAGTTTATAATCGCTAGCAAATATTTATATTTTAATCAATACCAAACATTACAAATGTTAAGTTCTTAATTTTATAACAAAAGTGATATTGTATGTCGTTTTGCTATGGCCAGCAGGACAATAGCATGCCTTATACAAGCTATTGAGGTAAAAAGTAACATTATCAAAAAACTTTTATTTTTTAAACATATTTATAAACATATATATAAATAAAATATATATAAATATATAAATATCTGAGTAATACAACTTTAAAATATAAATAGAAGATTTATTATTTGATATGTTATTATGTTGTTTTATTCAAGTAAATCTATCTAAATATACTTCAAATTTCATCAAAATTTTAAACATAAGTAATATGAAATTAATATGCATAAAAAGAAATTCAACGTATTATGTCCTGAGTATTGAAAAAAACATTAAAAAACAGAAATTTATCCCATTGAGGAGTATTTAAATTATTTGAAAAGCAAGAACTTAATATTCATATTCTCAATAAATTAGAGTTGACAACTATTTTTAAAAAATCACTCAAAGAATACTTAAATACACGAAAGGGGAAAATGAGAAATAAAAATAAAATTCATAGTCCTAAATGTAGTTTCTAAATGAACCAATGCAAGTTATTGGAAAATTTCCATCACGGCCATAGTCAAGTCGTCGTCTGGGAACCGGAAACGCGGGTTTTTTGGTCCCTACTCAGCATTGCACGTTGCTGCGAGGTGGTGCGCGCACAATGACCCTCTCTTTCCTCTTCACATTGGTTCTTCTTCCTGCCAAGAACGATCATCGCGCTCCTCGTTTTAGGTTCGCGTCTGAGAATTCTCTCGTCTGGTTGCATTTGCCAGACAGTATTCATCAAGCGAAGCGCACGTGTCGCGTTTGTCCGCGCCAACGATAATCAGCTACAGAGTCGCGCCATTCCATCTATATAAAGCTATAGCACCGTTGGCATTGCGCGAGACAGATAATTCCGACGAAAAGCTGACGTTTTCTCGTGAATGAACGAAGAAAGGTACGCAAACCGATAATTCTTTGGGGCACGTGTCGACTAGATTCTGACACCAATTTTTTGACCCCAGATCAAAAAATGGTAATTTTTTCTGCATAACTCACACACACATCAATTTGCGCATTTCAATAACTAATGCAAAGTTCAGACAATTTGAGACGTTACTTATTTTTGAGAACCAATACAAATTTAAGTAAGGTCACAATCGGATCATATTAAAAGTAAATAGTGCTTCCTTGGTCTGTAATTGTTTTTGATTGTTTTTCATACGAGAATCAGTTGACATTCGATTTTTCACCGTTATCATCAAAGACCAGTTGACACTGGACCAAGATTCATTATTCTAGACGATTTCTAGTTGGAGGCTTAAGCAACAGCTTGTATCTGGATCAACGCACTTGTTAGACAATATTCTGCAAATATGCTCTGCAAATATGCTTGGCAAGAATCCATGGTGAAATTAATTTTAGGATTTGGGTTAATACTTGGTTGAGTCAATTGCACGAACAATTGAAAATGAGAGAGGGAAGGAGATTGCTTGAAAGCGCATCCTCTTGACGAATATTTTCGTTATAAATAATTTACTTTCCTCGTCTGTGCGAAGAACCGCGTTTTTTCAGACCGGCTACGTATTATTAAAATAAACTCGAATTTCTGGGAAAAACTTATTTATCAAACATTATTTTTGCCTAGGCTGAGAACAACATGGAAGCGGGGGACGAAATGGGAACGACTGTGGAGCTCTACGTCTACGATTTGACCAAAGGCTTGGCAGTTCAAATGTCAGAAATCCTTATAGGTGAGTTTAAAAAAAGACTCATCTTCAGTTTTTTCCAATTTTTAGAAACTTTGGACAACGTAATGCGTCACGAGTAAAAGAATCGTCTATTATGATAGCGTAGCCAACTATGTCCTCATATGCTTCTCACGAAATATTAGTTGCCAAAATCAGAGACTATTTTAGATTACGCTTAACCATATCGTAAGATTTTCATTTACATTCCGCGAGTATTATCGAAGAATGACTCGACATTTTTGGCAATAATTGCCAATTGAAAATCGTGATTCACTCAGCGTCATTGTTTTTTCTTTAATTATTCATACGAGTATTTGAAATATCAAGGAAATATGGCTTAAAAAAGTATAACAATCATATATTGCAATTATCTTCGTTTACTATATTATTTAGGCGTAAAATATAATTTGTATATACTTATGGGAATTTAAATGATATTTAAACAGGCCAGTATAATCTACAGAAAATACCGTTTCATCTAGTTTATTTTAATAATTCAAGTATTAAATATAATACATCTAATTATCTTGAAGACATTTTTCTAGTAAATATTCCAAAGGAAAATTTTATTTATATAAATTAAAAAAATATTTTTATTTAGCATTTATAATTTTATTTGTTAATATAATAGTATTATAATAATAATTCATGAAACGCAAAACAAGTTTACAAATAGTTTATTCTTCACGATAATATTAGTTTTGGTATATATATAACGGTATCATATAAATTTATTTTACTTTAGTATGAATAAATAAATAAAATGTACGTTTATAAATTATAAAAATAATGTTTAGCAATATTATCGTTTTAAATCAATGTTTAATAGTTTTCAGTTGTGTACAATCCCAAATTTATTTAATACTTTATTATTTGAATTTTTGAAAAACTTTTTCTTTTAAAATATATTATTTATATATTTTTATTTCTATATATAGTTTTCATATAAACAAAATTTAATCATTAATTAATTAATATAAAGTATAAAGTATAGAATATAGAATATTTGAATTCTTCTAGTAAATAAATATTATAAGGGTTTTATTACAAAATATATATTATATATCAAGTATTGCAACTCTGTCCCAGATTCTATAACACAAATTACAGGAGCTCTTACGACAAGAAACGACTGCACCATCTGACTTTAGTGGTAAGCAATTGCCATAGTTACAAAATCTTAATTGGTTGTGAATAATCGCAACCCTGACATCCCTATAACACATTTCTAACATAAAATGCTTGAAATGTGTTAGAAAATGTATAGTTTTTGTCCTAACGTATAAGTTATAACCATTACTCGAATCGTAGCTGTACTTGATGAGTTACGTCAGTTATATATGCGCCTATAATTCCGTAGTATGTAGCGAAAAGTTTGCATTAATTGTAAATTGAAATTGCTTTTTATCTATATTTTCATCTCAGAAAGCAACAATTATGAAAACTTTTGAGTTTTTTTAAATAATAAAGCATAAAAGAATTATTTGTCATCAATTTGAATAGAAATTATAAATGTTAAACACTTTTTTCTTAAAATTCTAAAAAGAGAACTTATTTTGTTATTTCCGCAAGTCACAGAATTCTTATGAAATTCAAAATAATAATTAACTATTAAATAAACAAATATTAATTTCAGTAGTTTTGAATTTCAGTTAATTTGTATTTTGTTTATTTTTCTCGAAAGACTAATATAAAACAAAATGTATTTAATTAACTTGGCTAGAAATTTCAGTTAAAATTTTAACTTTAATGTCAATTAACAAATATTTATGCCTAAATCCTACGAAGCATATTTATATTTCGTAATATAATGTTAATTTAATTTAAATTATATTTGAATGCATAAATCAAAAAAAATTCTTTATGATCGCTTTCAATTAAATACAATGTTGTTGTATATGAGCAATTGAAAGTGAGAGAGAGAGAATTATTTGAAGATGATTGAATGGCCTGTAAATGTGAAATCCCATTATATTAATTAATTTTATCAATAATATTCCATTAAACTATAGTTACATGATATAAAATTAAAATTTGTTGTATTAAATCTATTAATTTTTCTATTTATATTTTTACATTTATTGATTTTCTTATACATAATTTTTTGAAAGGTTAGAATTATTAAAAGCTCCAATGAAGATGGATATAATAATATTGTATATAAATAATTCGTGTTTTTTGTCCAATTTTATTCCATTTGGAATAGTTCTATTCATGTCTGTTAGATTTTGTCAACAAGTACGAAATTATTTAGAAATGTCCAATTTTATAATACGCAATGGATTTCAAAGATGTTGAGATGTAGAAAAACCTTATTTATGAAAGAATAATTAATTAATAGGGACAGACAAAGACGGTTTCACCAAAACACGTGTTCGGACACGTTTTACCGCCCACGAAGTCTAGTTTTCACATGACGAGCAATCGTTTAATTTATGCATTTGGCATACCGAAGCACGGAAGTATTTAGGAAATCACTGCTAAGAATTAAATGCAACCGGTGTAAGATACTTATTACTTATTCAAGGTTCAGGCTTAGGCTTCCATATTTTTAGTGCAAAAAATTAAGTAACTTTCACTCGTTTCAACAAACAAATTACGCTGATATTTTTTGTTATAATTAATCAAGTTTACAGTAACGGTTATTGCGTCTTAGTTTGCGTAGCGTACAAAAAAATTATTTTGTTTTCTTTATAATAAATTCATTTTTAATGAAGTAAATGAGCGTTCGAAAAAATCAGATTTTTGTATATTTTACTTTAAACAGAAAAATATGAAAGCCATTTTTTTTTAAATAAATATAATGATAACTAACATATTTTTATATTCACCTAGAATTTGAAATATTTTTAAACAAAAATTTGACCTTAAAAATAAATTACGATTCAAAAATGTGGAATATTTTTGGGAATGATAAATGTAGGCATGATAACAATTTTTATTATATTTATTTATTCCCGACAATGCACCGACAATGCAGTAAATAAATTATATTGCTAAGACACTAAGACATTATCTCGTCGGACGATTTGCAAGCGTTTGCGGACGACTACATTGCAATCCTGGAATTCCGAATTTTTATCACGGCAACTTGCCAATTACGCCACTGGGACAATGTACGACGAATATAAATGAAAATAAGATATCCACCAACGACACCCTCGCAGTATATAAATAAATAAATGAATTTCAGATTTATATATTGCTACATAGGAAAGACTAAAGCATTACAACATCCCATATGGAAATATACAAATGGCCCAGTACCAATAACGACGTAACAACCGTTGTCTAACCGTAGGAGTGAAACGCCATGGGACGCAGTCCCAGTACTATAAACAACGGTTATAATAAACACTGGCACATTATTGTCACATTGTTGGCACAGTGTTGTCACAACGGCCGGCTCACAGTAAAAAATTATGGTCAGTTGAATCGTTGGGACGGTGCTGGGGATTTTGTTTGCCAGCACTGGCCCGACGATTAAATATTGACGGTTATTATCTAATGCTGTGCCAACATTGTGACGTTTGTTTGGGTTGGCCAACGGTACATTTTTCCACAAGGGATAATTAATTAATTGTAATTTATTTTTTCATCCTTTGAAATTCATCGGAACAATCGAATCATTGAATACATTTGAACATTTGTTAATTGCGATTTTATGTTGTCCTTTAATATTGAGATACTTTCAAAGAATGAGCAAATTATAAATAAAAATATACGAGCTGCATGAGTCGAGGTGCGTGACCGGTCTTTCGACTAAAGTTTAAATATATCTTCTGGAGACCTGTACCTACAAAGTAATGGAAGTTATTTATCGCGGACATAACTTCCTAGACATCACAGTAAAGATTCTGAATTTTCAACGGGTGAACTAGGTCAAATATATATTTTTTTATTTTTTTCTTACTGCCTTGAAATAATACATAGTACATATGATCAATCATATAAATTTAGCCTATATAGAATTGTAAATTATAATATCATTTCATGTGGATTAAATTATAATTATTATGTTTTATGATGACATTTAGGTGGCAACTGAGTGCAGCTCAATATGTTTATTGTTGAAAATAATATAATTTATAGCTGTTTATTTAAGGCAGATGAATGTAAATTTTAAGTTAGTTATTTTAAAAGATATAAAATAGTTTCAATATAATACAAATAAAAATAAACGTATGAAATTTATGTAATATCTTTATTACAGGTCGAAGAATAGATGGAATATGGCATACTGCAGTTGTTGCTTATGGTCGGGAATACTTTTTTGGACCTATGGGAATAATGAGCATAAGGCCAGTAAGTATTTAAAGACAAGTCCTAGCATTTTTATATACTGATTTAAACCAGTTCATTTAATATTTATTAAATGTATAAATAATTTAATATAACTTTGAATCTTTAATTACTAATTCCATAATAAATTAATGAAGACCTTTTTTATGTATCTTTTTTAATTAATAATAAAACTAATTTCAAAGCAATTCTAATGTAATATTTAAGTAGTTCGATTATTAAATTTGAATTATTTTATATTAAATTTATATTGAAATAATTTTTAATTTATGATATGAAAATTAATGTAAAAAAATTAATTTTGAATGAAACCATATTTTAACAGAATTTTTGTCTAAACCATGAATTATTCAATATACTTTTATTGAACAATGTATTTCATATAGTTTTATTATTTATTTGAAATATAACTTTAACAGAAATTTTACATTTAATTAGGTTTTATGTTGTGATCATTTGACTATATATGGTCTTTACCAGTATATTATTTGTGATAAAAATTAATAATTGTATTATTTTTATATTATAAAATAATTTTTCTATATTATAAAAAAAAATTTGCACAAAATATTAATTGATTATTTATTATTTTATATTTATAAATAGAAGATTTTTTTATTTCAATATATATAATATAATATGCATTTTTTACTGCTGCTAATTTTCATATATCATATACTAACTTTATGTTTGTAATTAGTAACTGCTTATTAATTGTTTGAGTATATAATGATATGGCAAGTTAATTACAAGTAATGCAATCACATTATTTTTAATAGGAGTAAGATATTATAAGTTTTTGCAATAGAAGTGATTATTCACACGATAAGTATAAGTTAACGTACTATTATTTTTAAACCAAAACTCTTAATTAAATTTTGCCAATACCAGAAATGTTAATGATCTCTATTTTCACAGTAATATTCAAATATTTTGTTTTCTGACGCAATGATTCTTTTTATGGCAAATTAAAAATTACATTGATAGAGCTTCTATTGATATATTTTATTTTTAAACTATAAGAGTACAATAATATATTAAAAGTACATATAAGACTACGAGAAACCTATAATTATATAAATAATATTAGCACAAAATTGGTTTATCGTGTGCGTGTTTCAAGATTTCTCCATTTTCAATAGCATTTTTCTGACGATTTGGAGAAATTGGACTAATGAAGTCAAGATGTAAAAAAATGTCTTATATCAATCGAGATTTGCTTTAAAATTCATTTATGTATTAAAAATACAATTTGTGAAAGCGAATTTGGAAAAAAAATGTCATCGCTATGCTCAGTTTGTGTTCCAGAAACCTCAAATCTGGACCCTTGAAATTGGTAAAAAATTTTTTTCCCATTTTACACTTTAAACACCATTTTCTATCTTCTTACATATCAGGGATGCCATTTACATTGATTTTTACAAGATCTGAAACTTTCAATTTTTTAACCCTTCCTAATTAAGAAAGTGGAAATGGAAAATTTTCAATTTTCACTCGAATTTCAGAAATATTAAATTGAATTCTCTTCAAACTCACATCCAAACATACAAGTATTTATATTATTCTGAAGCAGAATTCAAATCTCTACAAGACATGCTTCATTAGATTTTAGTTTTTCTATATTAAATATTCTTGTTTTTCGATAGTATTTTTCTGGCGATTTGAAAAATTTTATCGAATTCAGTCAGTATGCATAATAATAATAATTTCATATAAGTTCAGATGCACAAAAAATGTATTATATCAGTAAATAAATAAATAAATAATTAAATAATTATAAATGCACATTAAAGTGAAATTAAAGTAAATTTTTTATATTGTGTAAAAAATACAAAATGCATAAAAGCATTAATTCTTTTAATAGCAAATACAGTATTTTTATAATATTTAAGAATATTTATAATATTACTTTCAGATAATATAAATAATTGCATATTTGATTTATTATTACATGTAAAGCAATATATTTAAAATTTATTATACATTTTTTAAATAAATTGTATATAATAAGAAATAAAACACTTAGTTTTAATGTTATGATTGTTATAGCAAATTTATATGTTTAATATAAAAAATTATTAATTAATTAATTACTTTTGTTAAAAATATTAGCTAATAATCAAATAATTAATAATCGATTATATATATAATTAGAATTATATTAAAATTTGTTATGATCTTTTAAAATGAATAAATGACTAAAGTAACAAGAGTTCATCATAAAAATAAACTAGAAATAATTATTAGTTAATTACAATTGTCAAAATATTCTCTCATCATTATTGATTAGTTATATAATGAAATTAATTAAATGTTTTTATATGAAATAATAATAATTATTATTATAGTAAGGTTATAGACATGTTATAATTCTGTATATAAATATGTTATCTAAATAGAAAAAACAAGTCTTAATTAACGATCACTTAATTCTTAATAACATATTTATAGGAACACAATACTAATTTAACTTTTTTTTGTTGAAATCCATTATATATTCTATGTTACAGGGTGTTAGTAATTTGTACATTATATAAATTATATAATAAACTATAAACTATAAACTATAACTATATATAATAAATTATATAATATATAATAAACATGCATGTACATATATAAACATTTGCATCTAATATATATAAATAAATGGAAATATTACTACTCCAAAATTAAATTATTAAAAATAATAATTGACGTTTATCATTTTTGAAAAATATTATGAATTATTAATAAATGCATTCAAAAACCATTTTCATTTTTTTATGCAATTTCTTTAGTATTACTGATGAAATTGTATGAAAATTAAAACAATTTTATTTATAAAAATATTTTTGTTGTTTTTATCAAAACGGGTCTTCATTATGTAGCAGTATTATCAAATATTAATTTTGCAGAGGTTTGTACAACACTCTTGCATCATTCTTGCAGAATTTATATTACGAATGAGATTCTAAAAGTGAAGTTGTTCATAATGTCTCCAGTTATTATTATTGCATATACACAATTTGTTTCACTTGAGCATATATTTTGTGCATATTTTTCAATCTCAGTACCTTTGAGTTAGAAAATCTATCAGCATTTCAGTCAATCTATAATTATAGTCAATTCATCCTTAATAAGCATTCAGAAACCTAATCTGGAGTTGTAAGAAGATGGCATTTAGTCAGAAATGTACAATTTTGAATAGATAGGTGGAATACCCACTAATAATATCATTCTCTTAAGCAAAGCTTCCAAAAATTTTCTTTTACATTTCCTCAACGTGTTCCCCAAAACATAAAATAATAAATTTAGATTAACAATCATCGCAGATCGTCCTTATCCATTAAGTCGCCATTGCAAAATAAGAGTAATCTTTAAAATTGAATCCAAAATACAGTACTTTAGAATACTTTAGTACTTTAGAATTATAGCATCGCGTATACCGTGTAATCTTGTTATAGGCGCGCGCGGCTATCCGATACCCTCGGAATGGTGGACACTAAATTTGGTCGTAGGACTACTAAAAATAAGTAACTTCGGTTTAGGCTACTCTCTCATAGCACACTTTCTCGTTCTATACTTTCCTGGGGCAGAGGCTCTTCAAGTCGGTAAGTTTCGGCAACTCGCGACCGCGGATATCCTGACTTTTCTCCAGATATGACCTGCTCCCGTTGCGGCAACATTGCCAACACTACGACCCACGGTCACCCTGCCTCCCAAGAACCACCACTATTGCTCCATTACCAACTACCGGCAGTGCTATTTGCATAATGCCGTGACGTCACCCTTTAACGCCAAATTATTCGAGTGCGCGAGTGATTTCCGACAGTGATAACCAGGCTAATTTCATTCATTTATAGTTTCCGGTGCTAATCTTTTAAACAGCAAGTTTGTGCCATTTTCATCCTAACAATTTCTAAGAAGTTTTACACTCAAATTAATCGTTAGACTGCAAACTAATCTTCATAATTTTATGATTATTTAATTGTTTTTACAAATTTTTTTTCAGTATAAAAATATATAATTATATAAACAAATAATTCACTTTTTAAGACCAATAAAATGGATTTTATATAATAGGTAGACAATATTTTCTGTGAAATAAAATTGACATTAGAATGATTCTAAAATGTGAACTTAATCATCTAGGATGAAAATAGAAAATAATTCTCAATCTGAGTTTGTCCTTTGGTTTCTTCTTTAAATTTGTTTAAAATTGTTAACGTTAGAATAGGTCAAAATGCTTTTGGAATGAAAGAAACACGGTTCGCGTTAAGCGGTTTATTTTTGGTTCGACATCAGGAAAACGACAATTCACGTGAACTTCAGGAACAGAGTTCCAATAATAGAACTCCCTCGTCGCGAAGCTCACTTTTACGTGATTGACAGTACTTTTTGGAGAAGCCTACTGACCGTTTTCTTTTGCTTTGCTCTTATTAGGGCAACACAGAACTGGGTGAACCATTACGCGTCGAGAAAATTGGTGAAACATATCTCCCTTACTCGGTATTCTTCGAATACATCAACGGATTGGGAACTTCAAAGTTTGCGTAAGTAAAAATTGTTCATTTTATACTATGAAAATTGTTTATTAATTTCTATTCAATAGTATTAATTAACTAAACTGTAAAAAATGTATTCCTTTATTTCGAATCATTTTAACCTTGTTTTAAATACAATTTTCTTTTAAAATAAATAAAATCTTAATTCGAATTTAGTATTTATAGTAAATATTTCATTTCGTTATAATTCTATATATTATAATGTATGCATTTGTCGATGTGAGTTTTAAAAGTGATTTATTAGATTAGATTTTATAAATTTATAATTTTAATTTAATTATATATTTTGTTTAATAAGCATTTTATTAATAAACAATTTTTATTTTCATTTCAGACCTGGAACTTACAACTTATTTAAACACAACTGTAATTGTTTTTCCGAAGAACTGAGTAACTTCCTAGTTGGCAAGGGCATTCCCAAATACATTTTGGATTTGCCAGAGGAAATATTGCAAACGTGGGTAGTATTTACGTGTCAAGTTTATTTAGTACGATAGAAGTAAGTTTGCATTTTTGTAATTTTGATTCATCATAAAACAGGCAAATCGGCCAGACCCTCGGTCCATTAATTGAGGAGTTGAGCAGCAGTGTTAGAACTGGTCTGACTGTCGGCAGCAGATTTGTTGAGGCGAGGATTCAAAGAGAAGAGTCACCGGAGTATCAGCTTTTAAACAGTGCAATCGACGAGGCCAGGTTGGAAATTATTTTTATTGTTTACAATTATTCATTTAAATTGGAGTTAATTCATTTTTTAATATTTAAATGTTACAATTTGTAAGTAATAAAATGTGTCAAATGTAATGATTATATAACACTAAATAGAAAATTGCAGCAGATTTTACACATGTAAATAATAGAAGTTAAATTGAACAAAATTAATTACATTCTATATTTAATAACACTAATCTTAGTTGTGTATAAACATCATAATATATTTATATAAATCTTGTATACTTTTGGAAATTATTTTTATCATTTGAAGCATAGATATTTTGTTAAATCTTCGTCATCATATCGTGCGCATATTACTTTACTAACTTTTCATTGGATCAGCTATATAATATAAAGATGATTCAGCGCGAATAAAAAACTACGTAATAGAAGATTATTTTAGTTGGTTTAATAATAATATTTCATTTAATTTAAAATTCGAAAAAGAATATTTTTGTACTTTTTGAATGACATTGTAAATTTGAAATACTGCATTATATACTAGAATATTTAAAATGACTTAGGAAATCTAAATTATATATACTATCTTTTGTGTTGAAAAGATTGAATTCCATTGCCTTGGAAGAAAAGCGAAACGAAATTAACGAAAAATTAGCAAAGAAAGAGAGGAAAAAGAAAAAAAAGAAGAAGGAAAAGAAAGAGAAAATTGGCAGGGAAAGTGGAAGTGAAACAAATAGT
The DNA here is from genome assembly GCA_022817445.1 of Habroteleia sp. ZL-2020. Classification (NCBI taxonomy): domain Eukaryota; kingdom Metazoa; phylum Arthropoda; class Insecta; order Hymenoptera; family Scelionidae; genus Habroteleia; species Habroteleia sp. ZL-2020. The sequence goes on from JABFPK010000982.1 coordinate 12,760, forward strand.
ACAGGACCAAGTAATTATCAAGACATGGCAGATAGCGAAGGTAAAAAATGAAGAATAAAATAAAGAATTAAATAATTAGTTTTATTTCAATAAATCCAAAATTCATTTGAAACGTTCTTCTCATCCATATTCAATAAATAAAAATATTTTGCCTTTGATAAGAACAATGTTTATTAATAACAGTTTAACGTACGTTTTCGGCCTTCGGCCCTCATCAGAACTAAAATATTACATAATATGAAATAAATTATAATAATAA